>PVLA01008275.1:0-90958 GCA_004027455.1 Hydrochoerus hydrochaeris
ATAATTAAGGAAAACTTCCCAAACATAGGTAATGGAAGTGAAGTTCAGATAAATGAGGCATATAGAACTCCAGCCAGCTACAACCCAAACAGATCTACACCCAGACATATAATAATCAGGATCCCAGAAATCCATCACAAGAACAGAATATTAAAAGTGGTCAGAGAAAAGAAACAGATTACCTATAAAGGAAAACTCACCAAAATCACAGCAGGCTTCTCAATGCAAACCATCAAATCAAGAAGAGCTTGGAGTGAAATCCTCCAAGCCCTGAAAGATAATAACCTCCAACCCAGAATGATGGACCCTGCAAAACTGTCTCTCAGAATTAATGGAAAGACAAGATATTTCCATGACAAAGAGGAACTGGGGGAGTTTGTGACCACCAATTCAACCCTGCAAAGAATACTGAAGGACATTCTAGAGAGAGAGAAGAAAATCACCAGGGTTCCAGGAATAATGGCAGAAAGGCCTCAAAGAAAGAGCCAGACAGTGGAATGAAGGAGAAAAGTAAACAAATAACAATAGAAAAATAGCATGACAGAGATAAGACAGAGAAGACTGGTTATATCACTGTTTTATCTTGACTGACTTTATTTGAATCTGGTATGCTTGAGAGTGTCGAGTCTGAGAGTAGGGGCAACTACTCTGAAGATGACTGGATTCAATAGGATACCCATTCTGGTTTGATTGTTAATTGCCTTTGAAGTCTTATAATGTCTCCAATGTATAGATTTTATTAATAGTGTAAAGCAATGCTAAGTTTATATTATATTTGACGATATAGACAATTTTATTGAAAATAACAAGACATCATAGTAACTACCATAGATCACCTAGTGTTGTGTTTTTGTATGTTCTTTTCATTTAGTGTTTCTCTAGGAATTTGTATTGCTGACTTGTTTTGATTTGTTTCTCCCTCTAATACAGAAAGGCTAGGTATATGTGTAGAGACTTATACATGTGTAGAACTTCTAAGTAGTTTAAGAGAATGGATTATAGTTATTGTAAAGAGAAAAAGGAAAAGAGTATTCTAAAGGATATAACTGCATGTATGTTTGAGTGTGTGGAATTAATAACCATGTTGCTAAAGTTTTAGTTGGATGGATGAGCAAAACTGACTGCAGTCTCACTGTTTGGATGTCCACTTTGTGGACTTTACTTTTATAACTTGAACAACTGCATCTAAGAGGAAAGTATGTAATTATCAACTAGTGATTTTTTTACTGGTTACTATTTTTGTTTTTGTTTTGTTTTGTTTTTGAGATTTTGTATTGTTTCTACCCTCTTTCTGTTTCAAAATATTTTCTTTAAATAAAAAAAATTTAAAAAAGCAAGAGGAGGAAAAGAAAGTGCTCTAAAAGAGATAACTGTATGTATACTTAAGTGTGTACATTGATAACCATGTTACTAAGTTTTTGTTGGATTGGTGAACAGAACTGCTTGCAGCCTCACTGTTTGAATGTCCACTTTGTATGCTTTAATTTTGTAATTGGAACAACTATATCCAAGAAGACAATATGTAATGTATCAAACAGTGATTTCTTACTGTTTTTTTTTTAAATTCTGTATTGTTTCTACCCTTTTTTCTGTTTTGCTTCCCCTGCTCTTTAAATACAATTTAAAAAAATAACCATTTTTTATTAGTCAAATTATTTTTCTGGTATTTACTGCTAAAATGCATAATATTAATATGTGGACACTATAAACAGCCATAGTTTCTCTAAATTAAAAAAATTGCCCTGAATAATTGGATGGAAATTTAATCTTATAGCTGACTTATTTGGTGTCTCTTCAGTACCAGGCTCTGTGACAAGCATGTCATTCTTGCTGTCTCCCTAAATCTTCGTACCTCTGCAACCATGGTGCTTGTCTTAATGTTTAACAGAGAACTCCAGGAGAGAAATGGTTTTCCCAAGGGCATACAGCTGCCCTGCAGCTGAGAAGAAGTGAGAGGAGAGAAGCCTGGAGCTCCTGAGCCTGGACACAGGAGCCCATGTGTTAGACATTACTCTTCACTACCTCCTTGGTTCAGTTCTGTTGATCCAGGAATTATTACTGTGATGCTGCCAAAGAAACCTAAGTCTTTGATCCTTTGATCCTTACACAGATGTAGGGAAATGTAAAACTTAAAAATGTTGAAAATTATTTAATAGTAATATCTGGGAATTTGAGAGCTATGCATTAGTCTCCACCTCATCATGAAGGATACGTTCCAAGCCCCCCAGTGGCTGCCTGAAACAGTGGGTAGGACTGAACCCTGTACATATTATGTTTCCCTCTTCATACAAATTAATGGTAAGGTTTAATTTATAAACTATGTACAGTAAAGTATTAAAAATAACTAACAGTAAAATAGAATTATAACAATATATTCTAATAGAAGTTATATGGATTTTCTCCCTCTCATATTCCATGTAATATTTCAGACCATGGAAAAAGAAACAAAAGATAAGTAAGAATTGTTGCAGTTTTCATATTTATACAATATTAATTTGATCAACAGTACTTAGTATTCATGGCATGATTATTAACAGGTGGAATTTTCCATATACATAGGTAACTGGAGTACACTGGCTAAATTTCCTGACTTTATTAAAAATAAACAGAAATTTTCTTTTGCTTTATGTTTATTACTAAAAATATTTTTCTTGAGGTATGTGATGTGTGATCAACAAATATAGTCGATGTTTAAACTGAAAGAAGTTCATTGCAGCAAAAGACACATTTCACTAACCTCTCTCAAAATGCTAACTCTCCCTTCAGGCACATTTATCGTATTGTTCGTTTATTTGTTCATTTATTAGAGACAGGTTTTGCTGTATAGTTCAGGTTGACCATGAACTCTATTGAATTGTTCTTGACACTTTTTGAAGCAATTCTGAAAGTCCTCTTCTGTATCTTTAATTGTGCTGTCATAGCTGCCTCAATATCCTGAAACAAGTCAAAAAATTTGTCTTTCATGGTAATTTTGACTTTGGGGAAATTTGGAAGTTGTACAATGCCAATTAGAATGATAAGGTGGATGCACACTATTTTTTTTAATTTTATTTAAAGAGAAAAAAGTAAAAAAGAAAAAAGGGTAAAAATAATACAGAATTTCAAAAAAAATAAACACTAAGAAATTACTAGTTGATAAATTACATATTGTCATCTTAGCAATAGTTATTCAAATTAAAACATAAAAAGGGGACATTCAAACAGTGAGAGTACAGCAGTTCTGCTCAATGATCCAACAAAAACTTAGTAATATGGTTATCAATTCTACACACTTAAGCATACATGCAGTTATATCCTTTAGAGCACTTTCTTTCCCTCTTTTTTACAATAACAATTACACACTTCAGGTTTTATTACTCCTGCAGTTCTTATTATTTTTTACACTAGAGACACAATGTGATATTTATAAATATGATTCTTATTTATTTCACTTATGAAGATAGTCTCAAGTTGCCTCCATTTACCTATAAAGGCCTCAAGATCATCATTTTTATAGCTGAGTAATATTCCATTGTATAAAAATACCACATCTTTTTCATCCACTCTGCAGTTGATGTGTATTTTGGTTGTTTCCAAGATTTAGCTATTACAAATTGTGCTGCTATGAACATGGGTGCACATATGTCACTGTGACATGAACTTTTCAATTTTTCTGGGAAAATACACAGGAGGGGAATAGCTGGATTGAATGGAACTTCCAATCCTAGTCTTCTGAGAACTCTCCATACTGATTTCCATAGTGCTTGCACCAGTCTACACTCTCACCAACAGCAGAACAGTGTTCCTTTTTCCCTGCAGCCTCGCCAACACTTGTTATCAGTTGATTTCTTGATGGCAGCTATTCTTTCCAGAGTGAGATGAAATCTCAGTGTTGTTTTAATTTGCATTTCTTGAATGACCAGTGATGGCGAACATTTCTTCATGTATTTATTTGCCATTTGTATGTCTTCCTCTGAGAACTGTGTGTTCATCTCAGATGCCCATTTTTGGAGAGGGTCTTTGAATTTGGGGGGCTTGATGTTTTTCAATTTTTTATGTGTTCTGGATAGAAGTCCTTTGTCTGAGGGGTTGCTGGCTAAAATTCTTTCCCACTCTGTGGGTTTTCTTTTCACTCTGTTGGTGATTTCTTTTGAAGTGCATAAACTTTTCAATAATATGAGATCCTAGTTGCTGATTCTTTGAAGTGTTTCCTGTGCAGTATGCATTTGGTTCATGAATTCTCTGCCTACCCCTATGTCTCCAAGACTTCTACCTACCTTGTCTTCCGGTAGATTTCACACTGTTGTTTTTATGAACCTGCCTTTCCATTGGATGGTAATCAGTAGCAGCATTCACTATATCTGTGATCATACCTCATAAAGATACTCATGAAAGAGGTCTCCCAGAACTGCTTCAGAAAGTGGCAAGAATGATACAAGTGTTCAAAATGTGTGTTTGTGGTGGGAAATTTTGAAGAGAATTAATGGCAATGTGTCTTTTACTATAATATCTTTAAAAGTTTGAACATTCACGGTATATTTTGACCACACCTTGTATTAGTACATATTTTTTTTAATAAAACAATAAAAGGATTTGTTTGTTTGTTTCTTGAAATAGAGTGTCACTGTCTAGTCTAGGTTGGCCTCAAACTCATGAGCCTCCTGCCTCAGCCTCCTGATTGCTAGGATTACAAGTCTGTGCCATCATGAGCAGCTCATAAAGGTTCTGCATTTAACTTTGATGAGGAAATTTCTTTCTCTTTCTTCTGCCTTCCTTCCTTCCTTTTTTCACTTTTTCCTTCTTTCTTTCTTTTCTTTCTTTTGAGACAGGTCTCACTATGTTGACTAGACTGGCCTTGAATTCCTTAGCTGAAACAATCCATCTCAGCCTTCTGATTTGGGGGAAGCTGAACAGTAAAAGACACTAAAGACACTCAATGTAGAACCACAGTTGAAGACATTGTGAACAAGAAGATGCTGTCCCTGGAACTTGTGTGCCTGACACACTCTCAGCCTTTCTCCCATTTGCCAACCAGATTGTCCCCTGGAGGTAGGATTTCGTCTACTTCAACCCTTCATCTAAAACCCATTTATAAAGAGAGGTAGGAGAGGGGATCTGTCAGAGTTAGTCAAATGTCTTACCTAGTGTAGAAATGCCCTCAAAAGCATTCCTAACAGACAAGATTCAGTCATAAAATTAGTTCTTTTCATTATAAGGAGTTATTTACGTCACTGAATATTCCCTCCTTTGTCAGACAATTTAATTACCATAATCATTCTGCCACCTAAACTGTCAATTATTGTTGCTGCTCCCAGCACCTGAGCAACTCAGATTATGAATGCTTATTCTTCCACAGACTTCTTGTCTTCTCTGAGACTTTTTCTTATGTAGTTGAGGGGTTAGTGAAAATGAGAAGGCCAGAGGCTGTACAAGGCTGCTTATAACCTCTAAACAAAACAGATCTTAGAGGCCAGACATGGAGGTACATGCTGGTAATCCCAGCACTCCTCAGAAGGCTGAGGCAGGGAGGTCATTGGGAGAAGGCTGCCAGGCTGAATTACATAGTGAAATTTTGTATCATAAAAAGAAAAACAAACAAAACAGATCTTGGAATGCAACACCTTGTCTTACATGACTCTCCAGACTACACCATGCATGGAAGGGATCCACTTCTATTATGGAGTTGAACAATAAGAATGCATTGCTCTCAGCTACCCCTACCTAATGAAGTCATATGAAACACATTTTAAACAGTCAACACTCCACTTCTTCTTGCAAGTGCCCAACAGAGTCCTCAGTTCAAAGCATGAACAAATGGAGGTTTAGTGACATTCAAATAAGTACTTCACAGTCAGGATCATCTACAGACTGATAGACAGCAGGGCAGCAAGTACCCAGGATAATAAACAGATAAAATTTGCATAATTAAGGGTTAGAGCTTCTTGTGAAATGTGACTGATTCACGTGGTTATTCTGGGTAGAGGTTATTCTTGGAAATACTCACCTCTCTGCTCTGCTGGGCATCACTAACCAACTGGGTGAACAGGATTGCTTTGAATTTCCATGTTGCAATTTGTTTTCTGAGCTCCCTTAATAAATAGGTTGTATTGGTCATTGCTTGGAGAAGGCTTTGGAGAAGAAAGAAATCCCTTCCAGGGAAGGATTACTTGTGGTTACAGTAACTGGTGAAAACAAGATTCTCCTGATAGTTTACATCTCAGTGAAGTCACGGAAGGGCAAGGAAGCAACACTTCTTAAGGCATGATTAGTAGGGTGACCAGTTTCCTCTGAGAAAATCCTCAGCCAAACACTTCTTGACCTCTCTCCTCCTGCTTGCACCTCTTTCAGATTAAGAAATTATGACACCTACACAGTGGAAAACAGTCCAGTAGCTGAAACTCCTACTGTAGACCAGTGTTTGTTGTAGCAGGTGCTAAGAACCACCTCCATCAGAATCACCTGGGACACTTCTTCAAAATGCACTCATAATTCCTTATCTAGGATTTATGAGTTACAATCTCTGTTGAGTGATGAACCATACAGTTCTGATTTTCCAGGTGAGCCTGATTCACTCAAAATAGTATTTTACTGAATAACAACATAGAAAATATTCATAGTGTATTGTTGAGTGGATAAAACTATATTTCAAAGTAATATTTGTGTTGTCTCAATAATACTTGCACTGTGATCACATGTGCAAAAGAACCAAAAATACATATATCAAACTCTGTTTATTCTTGGATGCTAAGTTGACCATTCTGGGGATGACTTATTTTCTCTATTTAAAAATTTTCACATTTTCTGTATAATGTCTGTATATAACTTGCATAATGTCTGTACATAACGTGTAATTTCTGTATATAACATGCATAATTTCTGTATGTAACATGCATAATTTCTGTATATAACATGTATAACTTTCCTTAAGAAAAACATTATTTTTTTCAAACTACATAATAGTGTGTGTATCTTTGAAATATGGGGTGGGGACTTTCTACACATAAGGATAGAAAACACATACAAACACACATGCACAGGAAATACAGAAAAATAAGATCAAGACATAAATGAAGAGTAAAACAAAGCAGACATACTTTTATGCCTCCTTGTGGAGTGGAGACAAAGATAAATTCATAATTATGTTGGAAACTGTTCTTTCTCTCCTCCTATCCATCAGTTTTGCCCAGTGGCAAAGTCTACCATGCAGTAAGTAATGCTGTGGCCTGGCCATGCTGCTCCTTCTGTGCCACTGCAATCACTGAAGACTGAAAGCTAGGAAGAAAGCTGGAGCAATATTCACCTGGAATAAAAGTTATAGAGTCTTCTGTGGACAGTTGCCCATCTCGGGGGTGATGTAAGTGAGGAACTTCCTAAATCAAAGCAATGGTGTGAGTTACAGATGAAGGTTGTGAGCAGCTCCTTCACGTCCTCGGTGGTAGACACTGACAGCTATGTGATGGCAGAGAGTTGTATGGAAAATGCTCCCCCAACCTGAGGGACCAGCGGACCACATTAAGTCCAGAGCATCTTGCAAGCTGATGCTAACTGCATCCTGGGCCCGCCTCCACGCTGGGTCCTCAGGGAACTATCAAAGATGTAAAGAATAAAGATGGGAGTCCATAGCATGGGCAAGCCTCAAGTGTGTCCTGGGTTGCAAAGGGAACCCTCATTCTTGGATTCAGTGATCTGAAGCTGGATCTTGAAATTCTTAATAATTTTGTCTTTAAATTTGCGTTTTGTTAATGAAGGATGGTAGAGCCTGCCAGCGGGGAGAAGCTTGCTCATCGGCCCCCAAGAAGTGGCCCGACTGCTGTCTCCCGTCTCCAGCGGGGGACTACAGCTGTCTGGTCAGGAAGAGGCCTGGGCACAGGTGCAGAGTGGGCTTGGGGGTGGAAGGCTGATTGACACACCCCAAGCAGCAAGTGACTGGGCAGGCCCGGGGGACCGGAGCATCTGTACTCACCCCATGAGTGTTCCTGTGTCCAAGGGAGCATGACATTAAACAGCTGAGAAAAACACTATTACAGTTGCAGAGAAAGACAAGTCAAGTGCTTCCCCCCCTGCTTTTTTAATGAGAGATTGTGAGGAGTTTTATGCCCTGGGCTCTGCAAATAAGAGTGAACCCAGATGAGGCTCATAGGAGTGTGAGGAATCGATGGACACACATCAAAGAAATGGAAAGGGGAGACTTAGGAGAAGAGGTTCCTCCCGTGATAATTATTTCCCATCTGAGAAAACTAATCTTCCCAGAAGGGTGTATCCCTGAAGGCATTGCACTGCAGAATAATTGTGTGGTTAAATCAGAAGCATTTTCTCAGGAGGGAGTCTCTAATGACTATAGGCCAGGACCTAGCCCTGCATAATTGTATATACTACAAGCAATTACTCTACATATTATTTTCAAATATATGTGCATAGACAAATATGTAATATATAATATGCATATATGTACATAAACACAGAGGCATACTTAATGTACATACATATAGACAATACATGACATGCAAAGCTAGATTAATTAGAAAAATACTGAAAACATAACAGGCAAGTTTTATTAAACTTTTGCTAAAAATATTGGGAGAAAATGCACATTCACAAAAAAGAAATGAGCTCATTGTTCTTCATAAAAATCAATCTTTCAGCAGCTTTCTATTGTTCTCACTGGAGAAAAGAGTTAACATTTTTTAAATGGAAGAAATGAATTTTGCTGTTTTGGAGAGTTTAGTATAGTACTTTGTTCATTAGAGATCTGAAAATTATAAAGCACTCAGACACCAATAAATCACAATACAAATGCTTACTAATGTAAACATGTATGCATGTTTACAAAAATCAATTCCATTTCACAACAATTTCTAAATTATTCCCATAGATTTAAAAAGCATTTAAGCTTTTAAAAATAAAAACTCAAATTTATTGCTAAACAAAAAGAGAAAAATCCATTAAACTCCAATTCCTGAAGACTGTCATGATGAGACCAGTGAGAGCTTACTGATTACTCAGATACTGAAGAAGAGGGGTGAGTGTGTTCAAAAGAAGCCTCTGCAGGATCTGAACCTTAGCCTCATTTACCCCAAATCTTATTCATTTCTTGCCTTTCTGGAAGGAGTGACTGAGCTGGGTTCTTCCTGCTTACTTGCATGTATTATGGACACATATAACCTGTGTGTCCTGTATCGCAGAGACAAGGGTGGAAGTTTAGGAGGTGACTCGCACCACACCTCTGCTCCTGTTACAGTTATGCACCAAAGGGTCTGTCTGTAAGATCTGTGAGACAAGATTTCCAGGCTTTTTGGCCTCAGACCCAGGCAAACACTATCCTGGCCTAAAGTCTGTGGATTCATTTAAGAGGAGGAAAATCCATAAAGCTAAGGGGATCTGTCCAGCTGGAATGAATGCACTTCCTTTTGGTTCATGCTTTGGTATACCGAACTCTGAATTTCCCTTCAAAATGCCCCGGCATACTTCCAATTTCAGCATTATGGCTATAACTGTACTGCTAGCTTGAGGGAATCTCAAGAGCAGCTCTTTGCAGGGCTCCTGTGTGTGAGTAGCAGTGTCCACATACGTCAGAGTGTGTGTGAGAGTACTCAAGTTGCTGGACTGAGCTGCAGCTGAAACAGCAGGCAGGGGTGATAGGTTGGAATGTGGAGGCTTTATGTGTACTCTTGTCCTGTTTGCAAATGTCAGAGCTCAGTATGGTACCAGAAGTTCGTATGCATGGATGTCTGAAGAGCCTCCAAGACACAAAACATTTTAAAGGAAGAGAAAGAGGCGAGAAGGTGAAACCTATGCTGGGATCTTTGCAAACAGAATAAGATTTCCCCTTAAAATTATCATTATTCATACTAAAACTTATTGAGTGGCATTTTATTTAACATACTAAATTTTCATTGAACTACCCAAGTTTCCTTGGACTTTCACATTATAATTCAGCCTCCTGGAGATGACTAGCCAGCCATATAACCATGTGGCAAGGCAAACCAAGGCTGCCAGATAGAGTGGGAGCCATGCTTAGGAACTATGCTTAGGAGTCTACTCTCAGTGTCCCTCTGTGCTTTTCTGATAAAAACACAGAAGTCTGTCTGCTGTCTAATGATGCTCTTTGGCTTGCCTAACCTGAGGCCTGAAGCTGTAACAGTAGAGAGTCATGCTTTAGATACCAATGATGCCAACTGAAGTATGGCACTCCAATTTAGCTTTGCTAAACTGAGGGTGATTGGTCTTCTCAGAGGCAGCACAGATGCAGACATAGACACAGTGTAAAACCTCATCAGAGCACTGGATTCCTGCAGGGCACTCAAGCAACAGACCGGAGAAACCCTAGAAATGAGACAGGAGGGCATCAGACAAACCAGGTCCCCCTTTCAAAACTGTCCATTGCGGACTCTGATTTGTGTACAGTAGCTTCAGCTTAGGTTCATTTGCTGAGAAACAAGACTCCTTGTATGGATGGAATAGCAAACAAGTTTTTAAATCTTAATTAAAATATTTATCATGCTAAAATATGCTTCCTTCTTGTTTCTTTCCTCTTAAAAACTTGTTCAGTGTTTAGAAGACACATTTCAGAGTAATCTTGTGGTACAATAGCTACTATGTTAAAAGCTATTTGATAACAAGAGTATATCTTTTATTATTTCTTGATTCAGTTGTATTTCACAAATCATAAAATTCACACTTTGGAAGTTTATAGTGCCACAGTTTTCACAAAGTCTTACAGTCATTGCTACCAACTCTGAAAACTGTTATCACCCCTAAAAGAAATTCCATCATCCATTACACTTCATTCTCCATTCTTCTTTTTCTCTCAGTTACTGGGATTCATCTAATCTGGGCATTTCATATAAATGGAATCATCCAATATGTGGCCTTTTGTATTTGGCTTCTTTCACTTAGAATAATGTGCTCAAGTCAGCCCATATTATTGCATAATTCAGAACTTCATTCCATTTTACACTGTATAATATTCCATTGTATAAATGGGCCACATTTGCTTATCTACTCATCAGCTGAACATCTGGATTGCTTACACATTTTCCCTCTCATGAATAAGGCTACTATGAATATTCATATTAATTTTCAATGTTTCTGGTTATATATTTAGGAATGAAATCACTACACTATGAGTATATTTTTTTGTATCCTTTAAAATCTTAAAAAAAATAAAGTTGATGCTTCATATGTTAGCCTGAGTCTTGGGTTCCCATATTCCACCAAGAAGCCATATGGCAGAGGTGTAGCATATGACTAATCTGTTTTTCTCTTTCCCTTGGCTAATCAATAATCCTACAATCCATAGGAATCATTCTGGCTGAAATAGATCTGAGCAGATCTCTTTTAATAAAATTGACTGTGGTACTTTACTCAATTTTCTCCTTATGGAACACTTTTCTAAAACAAAGCATGTGCTTAAGTATATTTCCATATAAAAAGTAAGAGAAAACAGTAATTTCTGAAATAGTATAGAAGCATGACTTTGTCTTATTGTTTGGCTGTTTATGAATCTCCTCCTCCTAGAGCATGCAGAGTAGACACACTTTCCCTCAAGAAGACCCTTCAGACCACTTACTGTCAGGTCATTGAAAAGTATTAACCCACTATTATTTTTGGTAGAGTTTTCTCCCTCAAACTTACTTTGTTTGTAGACATGGATTTGAAGAACAGAATGCATCTTCAGAAATGTGCTACAATAATAAATTCTGCCATGAAGGCAGAAGCAGGGTATTTTTGACTTTCCAATTTGACTGTTGTAACTTGAATTTCTCACTTTTTATGAGTGTCATCATAACTTTTTCCATGCACATTTTTCAATTCTGCCTCCCTCTTCCTTTCTTGTTTTCTTCATTTTTGACCCTATCATTCCTGAATCACCATTTCACCATTTGTGATTGTTTTCAAACTAATATGTTTCACACATAAGTTTCAAAGTGACAGCCATCAGGAAAAAAATGCAAGTGCCAGTAAAAGTTGTCTCTCCAATTTGTTAATGTATGTCTGAAACAGACAAAAAAGTGCTAGATGAGGACAAAAATAACTTAAAACATAAGGCTGAGGAGCAAGAAGGGGAGAAAATACACATAATAAGTAGTTTGCTATCTTCCCCTCATAAGCGAACCCACATGTCACTGCCTTTGACCGGTTCTTTTAGGGCCAGCATGAAACAACCACTGTGGAACTTCAGGTCGCTGACTCCCAGGATTTGTGCTTGTCAGGATGCGTGTTTGTCATATGCCCAATGTATTCCTTTTCTGGCAACTCTACCAAGAGATGGAATGCTATAGCCTCATCCTGATCACAAATTTCCTTGGGAAGCATTTTTGGATGCTTCACAAACCACTCAAATTCAATATTTTACTAGAGACAACTGGGGCCTGCAATTATAATTTGTATTCCTGGTTGCTGTGATTTGTATGATCATTAGGTATCCAAAGTGCCAGAAGGAATTGGCTGCATACACAAGGGCACTGCCGCTATGCAGGGCCTGGGCCGCACATACGGCACTGAGCACGCTACTCTGCAGAATGGTAAGAATAGAGACATGGTTTTTATTTTTCTTGGTTCATCCTAACAAGTCTTACTACAAACAGAACTGGTCTGGACGTAGATGTGTTGCAAGAATAACTTGTTTTCCAGGAACACAGGAGGTAACTTATTTTTTTAAAAAAAACAGGCTGCAGTAGATCACTCTGTTTGAAATTAAATGTTGTGGTGGTCTAAGAAGTACACATAAATGACTAGAAAATGAGTTCATTGCGACAAGACTTCATTATGAGGCTAATTACTAAGCAGATCTCTGCAGGAACTGCAAGAATTAGTTTGATAAGGAAGAGATTGAAGACCTTTGAGCTGTGGAGGAACAGTAAAAGGATAGACAATAAAAGACGCTGACAATGTAGTTTGAGTTTTAAAATTCATCTGTTCCATAAATCCCTTCTAGCAAAAAGGGGCCATGTGACTGAACACCATCCAGCGAGTCAGCAGAATTCTGCTGGGTGCCTGAGTGAGAAATCTTTTGCGATCCCAAAGCAGACACAGACATAGCTGGCCCTGACCTCCCTCCACCCTCCTTCCGCTGTGAGAAGAGTTGGGAATGATCTCTAAAGCCTCAGTGCCTCTCTCCAGTGGGGAGGAGAGCCTGGAGGGGAGAGAATGCTGCTCCCCGCATCTCTGTGTCCGCTTTTTTAATGAGAGAAAAAGAATAGCATTTGTTATTACGTGAAGGGAACATATTCCTAGCTGAGAGTCTGAGGCATCCCAAACAAGCAGAGGCTCTTTTCCCATGTCATTATTGCCTAAAGACACTCATATAGTATCAAGTATTAAAGTAATCTACAGATGACTTCAAGTATTCAGGAGGGTGCGTGTAGGTTACATGCAAATGCTATGCCATTTTATATAAGGGACTCGAAGCTTAGATATCTGAAGGGGGTCCTGGAATTGATCACTCACAGATATCAAGGGATAAAAGTATTTGGTAAAGCACATTTTAAAATAAAAATGCTATGACCGTAGAATTATTTAATGGAGAGTAATAGCTTTATATCTTGCAGGTTTATTCATTTGAAGAATAACACATAAATAACTGTAACCATTTCATAATCTGTAGCTAAAAGTGGATTTCCTACCTTTTTAAGCCATATTTGGTCCATTAAGCCTCATCATTTCATACAAACAGCTAAAACATGGCCACAAATTTACTGATAGCTAAGATTTCAAGGGAGAGATACATTTACAATGGTTTGTTTTCCTCGAGTTTCTTTTCTAATGTTCTTATGTAATCTACCTCTGCTGGCACTTTTATTTATGTATTTCGTGTTTAGAAGATTGTCATACCTATTGCAAAAGCTATACTTTTTAAAGTCCTTCTTGTATGTCATGAAATACAGGTGCTTTTAAAATCCTGCTGGATGTCGTAATTTGATGGCTTCGAGTCAGAGGCCAGCCTGGGATACATAGTGAGTTCAAAATCAGTCTGAACTCCATAGTAAAACCCTATCTCAAAAATAATAATAATAAAAATAAATAAATAAGTGAAATTAAAATAAAGTTCATAATCACTAAACCCCTCTAAAATTGCTTTCTCACTACCTGAGGTAACTGTCAGCAGAGTAATTGGGCAGGAAGAAGGGTAGCTTGTTTTGAAGACTAGCAACTACAGACTATGAAAGCTGTGAGAAACTCTGGGATAATGGATCCAATTACTGGTCGGTCCTCCAAATCTTCCTGGGGACTTCTAAAAATAAAATATCTGTGATTCATTCTCAAAAATCCTGACACTTGGGATCAGGAGCAAAGGCCAGAAATACATGTTTTTTTAAAAATTTTTCCAAATATCATACTTGGGCAAATTTTAAATCTATTAAACTCATTCAATTGTCTTCAAAAGTGCACATAACATACCTAGGAATCGTGTTAAAATGCAGATTCTACCTCTGTAGATCTCAGGTTGACTCAAGATCTTGCTTGTCTACCAAATTTCCAGGGATGCCCAGGGTGACTGACCCTGAACCACATTTGGAGTGGAAGGATTCCCTATCCTGGTTTGAGGGGTCATCTAGCTCACTCTCCTAGGCATTCTGAGGCAGTAGGAGTCCAGTCGGCCCCCTGGTCTTTTAACTCTTCTAAGGCCTGGAGGCTGACTGGTCCTCCTGCTGGTTTGGTAGGACACTCACAGAGTACTAGTATAATTAGAATCAATTTTAATAAATATTCATTGATCATGAACTATGGACAAGTGGCTGGGTAAGATATTGTACATATAGTTACATGTCCTATGGGAAATATCAAACAAACATCTATTCTGGTGAACCATCACCACTAAGCTAAGAATTCTTCTTGAGCTATAGCCAAACCTTTAATCCAAGATAGTGCAATCTGGTTGATTTTGAATGTAACTCTAATAAAGTATTACCCCTATTGTGATTTAGATCTAGAATGTGTCCCGAAAGGCTCATGTGTTCAGAGTTTGGGTTTTTGGAAGGGATTGAATCAGGAGAATCAATCCACTGAAGAGTTCAGAGATGAATGTGCTGTTAGGAAGTAGGGTCTGGTTAGAAGAGGTGGGTCACTGGGGGTGTAACCCAAAAGGTGTATTGCCCTTCCCAGCTCCTCCCATCCCTCTGCCCTTTTGAGACATTATGATATAAGCAGTTGTCCTCTGCCCATATCTCACCATCTTGTTTTTGTCCCAAAGCCAACCAACCATAGCCTAAAAATGTGAGCCAAAATAAACCTAAAAGGACAGAACATTTATGCTAGCCTCATGCTTTCTTTAGATGTCAATTTGTTATGCAGCTAAAACACCTATGGAGAACCTGTGAAAGCAGAAACTCATGCATGTGTAAAATGGTATAGTCATTATTCTACATCACTTTTTTCCCTCCATATAGATCTTCAAAGTCAACTTCTGTGCAGTTCACAGGGTGAAAAGGTCCATTTCACTTTCCACAAAATTTTAAAAATGGTCAGCATCTGACTTACAAATTCCACATGGTTAATCTCAGTGAATTATAATTTCCCTCAATAGTAAGAGCTATATTTTGCTGTTTATTTTTGGGATCCTTTAACTTTTCTTTCTTTGTTTCTCTTTCTTTCCTTCTTTCTTTCTTTCTTTCTTTCTTTCTTTCTTTCTTTCTTTCTCTCTCTCTCTCTCTCTCTTTCTTTCTTTCTTTCTTTCTTTTTTTCCTTCTTTCCTTTCTTTCTTTTTTTCTATCCTTGTGTCTCTTATCTCTCCTCTTTTTAAAACACTCTTCCAACCACTATTATTATTATCATGACTTCACTAGCTGAAAGAATCTTGAATCATTCTGTTATTTCTTCACATTTCAAGTGAAGAGACCAGCCAAGCATCTCTGTATGGGGTACACATCCAAAGCAAAACTATTAGTATCTCGATGAAATAGCTTCACTCTCAGCTGCAGCAGTGTTACTCACAGAAGCCAAATTATGGAATCGGTGTAATTACTATCGATGGATAAATGGATAAAAAAATCATTTAGTTATGAAAATCTACCAAATCTGGTCATTTGTGACAAGATGAATAAACCTGGAGGACACTATATTAAGAAATACAAGCCAGTCACAGAAAGACAAATAGTCCACCACTTCAGTCAGATGTGGAACTTAAAACAGTTGACCTCAAAGAAGTACAGTAGAATGTTGGTTAACGGAGGCTGAGGGGGTTAAAGGACAGTGAAAAACAGGGACAAGTGGTCAAAGGATAGATATGTAGCTGCAGGTAGATAAGAAGAATAAGTTCAACGAATCTACTGTACAACATAATGACTATGGTTAAGGACAACATATTGTATTCTGGAAAATGTAGAATGGATGTGAAACATTTCATCACAAAATAACTGCAAGATAATGCATTCGCTGATCAGCTTGATTTAACCATTCCATTATATGTCTATTTCAAGATGTCATATTTTACAAAATACAATGTTACCTGACAGTAGAAAACAAAGAAAAACAAACAAAAATAAACCGAGCTCTGCAAGTGTCGTTGTAAAGGCCACATTCTTAATTTCTAATCAAGTGTTTTTCTCTGGAGCGTTTACCTTAAAATTTTCACATGGTTAATCTCTGAATTATAATTGTCCTAAAGTATGCCCTAAAAGAAAAAAGTAATGAATGCATGTTTTGAGTATTGCTAAGCTTTGGGCTCAGGGAAAGAAAAGTTACGTTAACTCAGAGTGAATAAGTTTAAAATGTGCATTATTTACTGACTTTATGTGGCCCTTAAATAAGAGACATATGTCAGACTAAGTGGTTTCTGTATTTACTTTGAAGTATTTGAACTACTTTGTTTGAAAAATATAGTTGAATTCACGTATTATTTATTCATTTGGCTGAAAAGAAACCAGAGACAAATACAACTACTCTTTTGTATCCAAGGTTTCCACATTTCTGGATTTAACCAAGTGCAAATGAAAAATACTCCTTTAATTTGCATCTGTCCTGAATATGTACAGACTTTTTTTTGTTACTATTGCATAACAATATAGTGCCATAAGTAATTACATAGCACTTACATTGTATGAAGTATTATAAGTACTTTAGAGATGATTTATATCATACAGAAGGATGTGCATAGATTATTGGCAAATACGCCATTTTATATAAAAACTAGAAGAGCATCTGCAGATTGTGATATTCTCAAAAGGTCTTGGGACCAATCCCCCAAGAATATCAAGGGACAACTGTACATCTCTATGCACACTTTTCCCATATTGTTTTCAACATATGGAGTTGAAATTATGGTGAAATGTTGAGACCATTCTGTAAATTTCCCCCCAATCAAATCTGGAAGTTCTTTTATACCCATCTGTTGATTTCTAACTTCAGGTATTACATATTTCAGTTCTAAAATTTCTACTTAGTTCTATTGTATAGTACTTTGCCAAAAAATCTCAGCCTTGGATTTTAATTCTTTAAGAATAAATCTCAGTTACTCAGTGGGTGAGGCAGTAGGATAGCAAATTTGAGGCCAACCCGGAAAATTTGGAGAGGTTCAAAATAAAATGAATGAATGAATAAGAAAGGCTGGGGTATAGCTCAGTGCTCTCTTGGTTCAATCCCTAGTATTGAAAAAAAAAGTATAATATTTAAAAATGAATGTCTGATAGCTGTATTATCTCGAGCCATATAGCTGTGTTCAGTGGACTGTCACTTATTTTGTTCTTTTGGTTTTATGGTCTTGTTTCCTTTTATGCTTTGTTATTTTTGATTGAGTGCTGAACATTATATATGAAGACTTTTAGAAATAATTTTAAGCCCCCAATTACACCTTCTCTCTATGGATCATCTCTTCTTGCTTCTAACAAATAATAAAAGCTTGAGGTATTGGCTCTCTAGGCATTAGAAATTTAACTATGGATTGAAATTATCAAAGATGTGGTTCAATCTCTATATAAGGCTATACAATATTGGAACTGGTAATCGTATCATTGAGGAAAATGGCCTCCAAAAGCCAGAATCAATTCCCTGGCTTCATTTTTCCAATCTTTGTCCCATAATCCCTCATAGTATTGATACTGCTACAGAGCAAAACTGAAACAATTTTCATGTATACTCAAACATCCCATAACTATGGGGCTGTATTGTGAGAAAGATACCCTAGGATATTTCATCATTGTGTCTATTAGCTATAGGTGTCACCAGGATATTTGTCATTTGAGTGTATTTCCACAAACTAAGACAACTTGACATCACTGTGTAATTTTATGGGACCACTGTCATATATGTGGCTTGTGGTTAACCAGAATGATGTTGTGGGCACTGTACTTAAATCATGTGACTGTACTTAAATCTTAGGATTTATTCTTTAATTTAATAGATTTAATGTGAATTTCAAAATATTATGATTCATGTAATTCTAAAAGTTAATTTTGGATAGGCCTTAGTTTTCTCCATTTTTCTCCAGTAATATCCAGCAAATCACAGCTGTCAAACCTGAAACAATGCATAATAAACCTTTTTAAACTTTGAGCTTTTCTGAAATGGCAATATCTATCCACAGATGACCTTGTTCACTCTGTTAATTTGCTAACTTGATGCTATGTCTCCACATACTCAGATTCCTTTCGTGTTCTCTAAGCTAAATCCCCGGTCCATGCTTTACTTTTTTAATTTTTAATTTTAATTTTAATTTTAATTTTTTTGGTACTTGGGATCAAATTTACAACCTCGCTCAGCGAAAGCCCGGAGCCTTCCTGGTCAATTCTTAACTGCAATTCTGCTGTAATATGACAAAATCCTTGATGAAACTAATTTGCTAAATATTTCAGGATGCATTAATTATACTTTTTATCAATTACCTACTGGCACATGAAGAGCATTCATTCTAAAATATGGGAGCCTTTTATCTTCAATACAGACTTTCTATAAAAGGGTTGAATCTTGGAAGAGATTTCCAAGTCTTACATTACAAATTAAAAAGTAAATACACATTTTTTTACCCATTAGGGAAACAACAAATATAGAAGGTATAGTTGACAGTGTCTTACTAGATCAGTATCAGAATGGGAATACTAGGCAGGCCTCCTGATTTTCATTCTAGAATTACAACCACATGATGGTGGAAAATTTTTAGAGCAATAAACAGAAAGTTGCAAACGTGGGCAAAAACAGTCAGTATCTTCATTTATCTTTTACTGCTAGACAGGAGCTCCATGGGGCCAGAAGAGCAGAATATCATTTCTTTATCTAAATTCCCAGTTCTCACCACAGTGGCAAGCAGTAAATCTCAGTAATTATGTGAAGGGTGCACAAAATATTTTATTTATTTTGGTTATAACTTACAACTTTTATACAATCCTTGTAGAATAACCAGAAAGTCCGTTTAAAAGGATATAATCCCAAATATTTGGTTAATTTTTTACCCAAATCCTTTTCTTATGACCATGTTGCCTCTTTATTACTCTCTCCCTTTTTCACTATCCTCTCCCCCCTGCCCCTGGGTAATCTAGTTACTCTAATTATAAGCTACACAGCATAGATGGAAAGTCATATTAAGAAAAGACTTTTTTTTTTTTCAATGTTCTGCCTTCATCCTGAATTTGCAGCAGTGGTAGGATTCTTAATGGGGCTGGTAACCATCACATAAATGACTCTATCATGGAAAAGCCAAAGCCAAAGAGCAACATCTAACATGGTGAAGGACCTACAGGGAAAAATATTCCAAATATTCACACCGCCACCAGGAATATGACATGTACGGTGGACTCTAACAGCCTCGCTTATTGTGCCAGTATGTGAGTGCTAGTCACACTTATGATGTCAGAGATCACTTCCTCATTTACAGCTAAAAGGTTCAAAATGACTGATGTGACTTTGCTACTTACATAAATAAAACTCCATAGGTAAACAGGATATGTTGACAGAGTTTGACCAGGAGGCTGAAGGCACTGGAAAGGGAGTCATTCTGCCAAGTTCCTCTTTTTTCTCAGTCTTGTACAGAATTCCCTTACGTAAGATGTGTAAGGATGCGGTCATACTTTGCAGCAGTGATAAACCCCCAAGATCACAGTGAGGGCCCACCTTAGGTAGCTGAGGTGACAAACTGAAATGCTATCATCTAACAGCATAATAAACTGAAATGCTATAATCTAAGACCTTTTCCTTCTTCTAGGTGTTTATATACCTCTAGAAAAGGAAGGATTTTTATTATATAGAATAAAATTACAAAAATAATGCATCTAAATTCCAGAAAGTACATAAAATATTACACCATTTTGTAATAGTTCCACAATTTTAAATCAGTGTAAAATGTGGGTCAGTGAGAGGGACTAGAAAACCTTATATCTGAGCATATTGAGTATTTTATTTAATTAAATCTATTGGAAAAAGTTGTGGTATTGACCATTTTCAAGCCTGCTTACTTATCTATCATCTATCTATCTATCTATCTATCTATCTATCTATCTATCTATCCATCTATCTATCTGTCTATATCTCTGTCTATATCTCTATCTATGTGTGGGGTTGATTTTTCAAGAGAGTAAAATATGGAAAAAGAATATTTTAATCCAGTTGTTATCTTTTGGCATATATCTAAATCTTGTAGATCCTTTTTGACAGTTGATTTCTGCTCTATCTGGCTTCTATGCTAAGAACATGCCTGTTATTTATAATGAGAGCTCAATTTGGATTTCTTAAAAATTGCTCTTCTTTTGAATCATGTTATACTAACAGTTATCACATCAATAAAAGGAAGGGGAAAAAGCACTTTCAAGGCAAGATTGTTATTTGTGGCTGTGTGGGCATCCCTGTGACACAACCCTTACTGGAGGGGAGGAGATGGTGTGGGGTTCCCCGTTTCTTTGGAGAAAGTGCTGGGGGGTGTGTCACCCACAGACATGTGGGTGGGTTGGGACAGGTGCAAATGCTACAAGACAGAAGAGACTAGCTAGTGTTAAGGAAAGCACTGCTGTCATTTAAGTCATCTTGGGCTTTCAAAACTTTCTTAGACAAAAGATTAAGCATATTTTCAGCAGTTGTTACAATAGTGCTTGTTTTGTTTTTTAAATAAAGCTCTTTTTTGTTGGTGTCTACTTCTGAGCAATGTGTCACTTACTGTAAAGTCCACGGGCTTTGTCACACAGCCCACCCCTCAGGGGCATGCCTGCGGCGTTTGCCAGTTAGTCGCTGCAGTCCCCACACGCTGTGAGCATCGGGATATGGTGACCGAGAACCTGACCACATCCTGTCATTGTTTTCCTGCCCAGAAACTATAGTAACTATTGAGGGCTTGTTTTAGTTACTAAACAAAAACAAAGGCTTTTACATTTCTTTTTCTCAAAAGTGTGTATAAGTGGAACTGAATGTACTCTTGGGTAAGGAGGGATACACTTGGTAATTCGGACTGAATAAGTAAGTGGGTCTAGAAGATTGTCCTCTTAAGAACTAAGAAAGAGTAAGTAGAAGTTGCTAGATAAGATTCATTATCAAAGAAACTTCTAGATGAAATATGGGAAAATCTGCCTAGTAGTGGATTTATATGACCCTTAATTTGCTCATTTCAACTAAAGAATGCCCTTTACCTTATTATCCTCTTCAAATACAGTTTTTAAATGATTCACACAATTTTCTATGATGTTGAGATGATGATTATATGCATATAAATTATATTTATAAAAAATATTTGGAGGAGAAGCCCAAGGGCACAAGATATCTAAATGAAACATGACATTCCAGGTAGGATTTGTGAACAGGAAAGGGAATGAGGTCAAAACTATAGATATCTAAATATAGGATGAGCTTTAGTTAGTGCTATTAATATTAATACATTAGGGCTAAGAAATGTTCCATCCTAATGTTAACAATAGGAAAAACAGGCCATAAGGCTTAGGGGGCCTATGTTTCTCAGTTTTCTATAAAACTAGTCTAAAACAAAAAGGTTATTTAAAAATTAAAACAAAAAATAGATGAGATGCTTTAAGGATTTGAAAATCTGAGAAAAAGGAAATATTGGAAATTTTTCTTCATTTGGTTTATAAGCAATCTTCTAGGGGTTCTAATTTTTCTTTTTCTTTCCTTCTTTTATTTTTAAATTGAAAGTAGGGCACTGCTATGACAGTAGTAAGTAGAAATAACCCAGAGAAACTGTATCTGAAGATATGTTTAGATTGGGTTTTTTACAACAAGAATGAGCTGATGACCTAAAAACCTTATTTTAAATGCAACTAGTAAGTATCTATTCAACAGAAAATTATAACCTAGAATTCTTGTAAACAGAAATAGGGATATAAGTCCATGCCTATTTTTCTATTGCATTATTTCTTTGGAACACATTAGACTTATCTGAAGGGAAAAAACTATGGAGTAGTTAATTTGATATCTAGACATTCCTAGTTTATGACTGAGTTCCATTCCTGTGACTAGGTCACTAAGTGAGGAATTGTGCATACTAGATACATTACAAGATTCAGAACAAAGAAACGGTCATGGGAAACTCCAACTTGATTACTTTGCTTTTATTTATATAACTCTTGCATGCAGTACTGTGATGTATAATAACAGAACATAAAACTACAGTACTATACAGTACAATCAGCAAAAAATAACAGGACTGTATAAACAAGATGTATCGTTCAAAAAAGACATTGAGGCTCTGTAAACAAGATGTAGAAAACTGAACAAAAACAAGAAGATGGGTCTGAAATCCAAACAATGCACCACTGTGGTAAGTTAGAACAGTCGTTCAATTGCTTGGTCATTAAACGAGGAATATCTGTACATTAAATTTGTTTATACACCCACATACATTCCTATATATCTCTCTGTATATATCTAAAACAAAATTTTTCATTGTAAACATTTTTAAAGTGTATGATTCAGTGACATTAAATAATTTAAAATGTGTAATCATCACCACTATTTTCAAAACTTGGTCATCTAAGCAGAAATTGTATAGATTCCCATTTTGTATATATCCAGTGATAGACACCTAGGTGTGCCCCCTTTAACTTTTCTACATAATGGTTTGTGTAAGTACAAGGTTCTTTGTTCCTCTCTCTCTCTCTCTCTTTCTCTCTCTCTCTCTCTCTCTCTCTCTCTCTCTCTCTCTCTCTCTCTCTCAGAGAAAAAAACACATTGAACTTTCCTGGAGTACAAAACTGCTTCAGTGTCCTGTCAATCAATGTCAAATGATAAATAAATGTGCTAGCAATGAATCAGTGAGCTTTGCAGCTCTAGAGGCCTCAGGTCAAAATTACGGCTGAACAGGTAGCAACTGTCCAGAGAGAATTGCTTCTGTTGTTTGGTCTTTTATATTTGTTTCCGGTCTTACACAGGTTTTAACTGTTATGCCCTTGTCTTACATCTTTTTCTTTCCCCCAGTTGTTGTTGCTAATCTACTGTTAGTAACTATGGTAATGTACACTTATGGCTATTGTTAATTATCATACCAACTACTCCCTGTACCACAGCGACATGAACCTGGGCAGTTGTGATGTTGGGTTTGCTTAGAGAATTTAAATGCGCAGTTCAGCTCCTCCTTTTTGCTAGTGTAGTGTCTCTAGATTTTCTCCCTTACTTGGAACTACTACTGTTCATCTGATCACTCAAGAAAAATCCCAGGGAATCACTCTTGCCTTATTCCTCTTTTGCACTTGTTATTATAAAATTCCACATATTTGGCTTTATGTAAATATTCTTCAAATTGTGCTTCCGATCTCTCCTATATCATTGCCTACACAGCTGAAATGGAAGCCCAAGCCCTCTTCCTTCGTTGAAGTATGAGAGGTGCCCTCCCCTCGGGCTTTGGTACAGAAGGAACTGCATATCACAAACATATACACCCCCAAAATAGTTGAAGAATGTGCAGTTCCTCTGCCCTGCAGGATGTGGTGCTTTGCATTGGAATAGTCAGCTCATAACCCCAAACATCCACACTCTTCAAGCCCAGGAGAAACACACCTCCATATCCTCCATATCTCTTCCCCACATCTCCTGTCTGAAATCCCTTGAACAAAAGGCAATTCTCTGGATGCCAGGAATGGCTGTGGACTGTGTCATCACCTACTAAGATAAAAAACCACTGTTTCCTTCCTCTTGCTGAGGAATGTTAGTGGTGTTTAGGTGAGAGAGAAGACAAATACACAAGCTTGCTATTTGGGGTTAAATGAATGGTGTCCTCCTGAAGTGTATATGGTAAAGTATTAGCCTTTGGTATCTCAAAATATAACTATATTTGGAGAAAGATTTTTAAAAATGTAATTGAGTTAAGATAAATTCATGAAGATAGGCCCTAATCCAGTATGTCTGGCATCACCTGAGCATGGTCACATATGAGGGGAGACCATGGGAAAGCACAGGGAGGGGCCTGCTACCCTCAAACCAAGGGGAAAAGTCTCAGGAGCTGCCAATGCAGCCAGCACTTCAGTCTTGCTCTTCTGCCCTCCAGAACCGTGAAGGAATACATCTCCATCATTTTGGCAGACCAGTCTGTGATGTTTTATTATCACAGTCTTAGAAACTAGCAAACTTCCCAATGTTCTCTCAGATAGCTTAACAAAATACTGGATCCCAATTGTGTCATTTTCTGCTTCCTTTTTTCCCAAAGTACTTGACCAGTTCCGGAGAGAGCTCTACCCTGATTCTTATTTGTTTAGGCTCTTCTTTGCAGGTCGATAGTACAGAAAGCCAAGTAAGATCTCTTCTCAGTTCAGATTTCTCCATCCAAATTGTTCTGGGCCTATCACCAGGATCTGTGCAAGTCTCACCCCTTGATCCTTCCTCCTAAAGATAGATTGTGCATCAATGTGCATACCCCAAAGCCTGACATCCGACCTGGACCAGCCATTTGTGGGTTACATAAGCAGAGCTTGACATACAAGCTTGCGGGACCCCACATGACGAGATGGAACTGGAGGTGGCAAGAGAAGGGGGTGAAGTGTGAGGTTGGGAAGTGGAAAAGCTCAAGGGTGCTTGCAATAGCTCTGACATGAAAGGCTCAAGAGTTCTAAAGGTGAGCCTGAACTTACAGATCATTAAAAAGATGTATTCCTCAAGGGCAAGTTCGAAACATATTTTACCATATGTCATAGTAATATGATCTGTAGTTTTTTATATGTAGTCATTTCTAAGTGGATTGATAAGAGCAATGAGGGATTCATTTTAGGAATCTCCTTAGACCTGAAAATCTGTGCATGTTTAAACTCTTCATATAAAATAGCCTCTATGTCTTACACACATTTCTCAGATACTTTAAATCATCTCTAAAGTATTATAATATTAATGCAATCTAAATGCTACATAAAAAGATCTATAATATTGTATAAGGGGAAATGACAAGAAAAAAATCTGTATACATTCAACACAGAAGCAATTTTTTCCCCAAATGTATTATGTCTATAAGTGGATGAACTCACAAATATAAAACCGAAGGCCAACTCTTCTGTACATAGTAGATGTATACTATGTGGGTCTTCATACAGTTCTTCAGGCCCATGAACATCAGGAGTAGGCTTGGTGGGTATATAAATAAATCATGGCTTGAAGCAATATTTTCCACAGTTGCACATGGAGAATGAGGAATGTCTTGTATTACTAAACCACTTATATTCTTAAATTTGTATGGATCTATATCTAGCATGCATATGCCAAACATTATACTAATTTTAATATCAATCAATGGGACATTAAAATTGAAAAATTTGCTTTTTATGAACATTTAATATGAATTCATCACAATTTTTAAAGAATTTGACTTGCTTAAATAATTTAATTTAAATTTTTATACTTTTAATTATAATTTGCATTTTGCTTTTGAACTAATAGATTATTTTATGATAATATAGTTCAAGTACATAGTTCAAAACAAAAATACACAAACCTTTTAGATATATACAAAATTTTGTTTCCTTTACTGTGATTTGTTTTTTGTTATACAAAAATATATAAATATCTTTCACATTTTGATTAGAGTTACATTTTGATTAGAGTTACATTTTCTTTTTATTCCTTTACAACAAGCAAAAATTGAGGTCAAGACAGAACAAAAAACACCTTAGAAGAAAAAAAAGACAGGAAATCTTCAGAGACAGTCTGCTTAAATTTCTAAAAAATGTAAACAGTAGAAGTGAGCAGGTTTTTGAGAGTGTCCCACATAAAATTTTTGAATAAGACACTATAATTTTTTTGTCTAATGAGAGAAATTAATTATTGATCAAAACTATGAAAAAATATTCTCGTTTAATTCTCAACTTGGGAGAGCAGTGAAATGTGTCCAGGTTTACATTCTTTATTACAGATGAGATCAAGAACCTCCTCTGACCCTTACATCCTCACAGACCAGCATCCTGTCTCCTTCCTGGCCATGCAGTGGGTTATTCGGCTCTGTCCACAGGGAGACCCCTGAGGCCGAGTGGCTGCAGGGAGGCTTTGCATAGAAGCCTGATCACATGTGGTGGTGGAGTGGAGGGGCAAGGCAAAAGGATCTGCATCTGTGCAAGTCTGAAAAACAAGCAGTACTACTGTACGACCTGATAGGCCTAGACGACTTCCGGAAGACTAATCCCTTGTTTGACCCTCCAGGAGGGTGATGTAGCAGACGCATCTCCTGGCCCTTTCCACTTAAAAATTCCTAGAATTAGGTTTTCTTGGAAAGGTTTTCTAAGAACTGCATTTCCTGCCTGGGTTTTAGCTCAGTGGCACAAGCGCCTGCATGGCATGTGTAAGGTTGTGAGTTCGATCCCCGGTACAAACAAACAAAAAACAACTTTATTTCCCATGTGAGGGGGATTTGAAAAATGGCTGGTTTGAACTCATATATTCTCAGTGTAAGTCATGCTACATGTCAAAGGTAATATAAAAAGAATGTAATTTTGGTTTTTTGGAGATAGGGTCTCGCTATGGAGTTCAGGCTGGTCTCCTGCCTCAGCCTTAGGAGAGCTGGGACTACAGGTGTGTGCCACCACACCCAGCAAAAAATTTAACTCATGCCAACCATAAATTTCATTTGGCATTTCAACATTGGTACATGTTGAAATGATATTACTTTGGATATATTAGATTAAATATAATGTGTTATTAAAATTCATTTTACTTATTTCCTTTTATACTATAAAAACCACTAGAAAATTTTTGAACTTCATTTCTGGTTTGCAATATATGTTTACTGGATGGCAATGATCAGAGGACAACATTGTTCCCTCAAAGCATCCAGTATCTAGCATTTGTCTCTATAGCCCTCTCAGTTCTCTCTCATTTTGGGCTCCTATTTCTTCAGATTACTTGAAGAAATCCCTCTCTGCCCCTGCCAACAACCATCAGCAACAGACTAGCACCTCTATTCTTTGGTTACTGCAGATCTGGGTTTGATATCTGACCAACTTTTATTCAGCCTTTACATATCCATTATTCATGCAGGAAGGCTACCTGGAAATCCAGGCACCTCTCCTTTGGCTTGGTGAAGTGGTCTTCCTCCATGCACCAATAATTTCCCTGGTGCACCTCTAACCTGAACTCCCTATATAATTTTATAAGCATCTGCTTGTGAGCACCTTGAAGGCAGAGACAGGATTTAAGCTTTCTTTTATTTCTAGCATCTCTAATGGCACCTGGTTTAATAGTACTTCAATAAATGTTCAGTGAATGATTTAAGAATGGAACAAAGAGGGCTCCTTCTTCTGCCAAGAGGGAGGTTACTTAGCAGCCCAGGCTAGATGATACTGGTGTCAGCTAAGAATGAGCTGTAGGAGTAGAAGAGACCTCTCCGCAACAAAGAAGCAATATCAATAGAATTTGGTGGTCTAGGGGATATGGGAGGTAAAAAAGGGAGAGAATTCAAAGATGGTTCCTAGATTCCAAAAGATTTTTTATTAACAAAGAGACATTTTTCTTTGTGTACTTTCTTGTTAATGGAGCATGAACAATCTCCACATATCTAAATAATTAGTTTTTGTTCCTGAGGTATTACATCATCCAAACATAATTATTGTGCTGTCTCTAGAACCTGAATTTTTCTATTAGGAATTTTGCTTTGGCCTTTTAGAGAAAGAGCTATGTCTTGGTACTTTTTGGCAGTTACCAGAATGGCCATAGCAAACCTCTACTCTCCGAAGTGAACTCCTAGTAGGTGCCCTCTGCTTCTCCGTTAACATCCCACTTGACACAGAAATTGATTATTTTCCATATCTGGAGACAAGAAAATAATGATTCAGATAAGTTAAGAGAAATACATAGAAAAGAAGAGATGGAGGCCATGTGTTCTGACTTCAGGTTCTATACTCGCTCCATCCAATGCCATTTGCCTCAGTGAACTACACGGAGAAAAGCTGAACAGATTATTTTCACCAAAACATTTTTGAGCTTCCTTGTCTCATCATTTGTATTGTTTAGAATTGGTTGAAAAGGAATAGAGAATGGTAAACAATATGAGTAAGAGGGAAGAGAACAGCCAGGGCAGACGAGTTATAATATTCATTAAGTGACTACCAGGGCCAGGGAAGCTTGGGCAGGATGATATTTACGCGGATGTCACAAAGCCATCGACAGTCATTGCTGTGTGATACTAAAGGTGAGTGTACCTGCTTGACCTCTCCTGCTGTATCACCTTCCCTGTCCTCTTTTATTTATGTATTATCTAAAGTTTTATCCTGAGATTATTATTGTGCAGTAGTTATTATAAAGTTGCTGCATTAGATTGCAGCTCCTTTCAAGCAAGGACCATCCTACTTTGTTCAGTGCTGTACTCCTAGAGAAACACTGTTTTGTAGCAATCAAGAAATAAATGTGTGTTGAATAAATAAAGTCATAAAAAATCCAGGCATCCAGGGGAAAATGACTTTTAATAATATAGCATGGACTTACATACTAGTTGAATTTGTTTTATTTATCAATTTTCACTCAGGAAAAAATACAAATATGGTAATTTTGTTATTTTTTTTAACTGCTAAAGCTAGGAATCCTAAAAACATAAAAGTAAGACTTGATAAACCCTGAAATACATGCAAATAATTGTAGGTAAAAATATTTAGAAAGATTACTGAATTATAGGGCGCTCATCAGGAATCTTGTAAAGCTCCATAACATCATGAATAAACTATCCAGAGAATTCTGGAGATGTACGAAATCTTCTATTTCTATTGAAGAAAATTCTATTCATTAATAATACTTGGTACAGCAATTCACAAACACTTTGACTCACAAAAAATTTGTTTCACAAACACAAATGTTTGGCAAAATTTTGTTTTTGTTTGCAAACTCTACATTGGGTGACAAACATGGCTGTGGCCATTTTTCCTGCACAAACTCAGACATGGCCATCTTTTTCAAAATCACGAAACAAATTAAGTTTGTGAAGCTGTGAACTTTATACTTTTAAGAGTCAGTCACTCTGGAAGCAAGACCATTTTTGTTCATATAAAGTAAGTCTTCACTCATCATCCTCTTCAGTTTTTCATTCCTTCCTGTATCTACTTTTGATATTATGTAGTAACTAGATTATTAGTTTATACCTGACCCCCAGACTTTGAATTAACTGATCTTCTGCCCTGAATTGGATTCATCATGGAATCTTAAAAGCATAGAATTTTGCCCTTCTTATATTAGACCTTAAATCTTTTTAAATGAAAAGTTAAATGTGAGTAAATACAGAAGCTGATTGCAAGTTCTCAGCAGTTCATCTACAAAGAATTTCTAGAGCATCACCCTGTGTGATTGGGCACTGCATTCATGTGTAGTAACAATAGGTCATGCATACAGCCTGTTCAACACATCAACTTTCTGCTCCTAATCACTATCTACATTTTGCTTCTTGGAAATTCCTTCTGGGGTGAAACTATGCATACTCAAACTTTTCATTTGGTGGATTCTTTACACAGATAAAGAGCTGACATCTATAACAATTTTTCCTAAATTTGCTTTGCAGTTCAATAAAAACTTATTTCTTTCTATAAAGGTCATCTTCTAAATCTTTTCTTTTTTACTTTGGGAATGTTAAACCTCAAATATCCATTTTTATGGCTTTTGTTTACACAGACTGTCTTCTAATGTCTATCCTATAGTCAGAACAAAAGAGGAATTGCAAATGCAGGAACAAGAATATATAAGTCATATTCTTCCACCTCCCACCCACCAGCATAACCCTGCCCACCTTCCCTAGACGTGACTGTAGACTTGTCTAACCACTTTTACTCAGTTCCCTATTCCCAGAGCCTCGCAGTGGTAATAGTGGCAGCTCTACCAGAAAAATGTCTCTTCCATGTGGCTTCTCAAGGTTTCATACATACTACTGAGCAACTTCCTCGCCATCTGACTGACATCACAGGACACTTGCTGACTCACAGTTGCCATCTCTGTCTAATTCATAGACAATTAGACACATCAAGTCAGTGATGTGACTAATATTTTTGGATTTTTTTTCTGCAAAAGCAAACATTTCATCTCTTTCCTTGGAATGGAATACAAAGCTTCTGTTTCTAAGAGTTTTTGCCATCGCGGTTGAGGGAATTTTCATTTGACAAGAAACTAAAGTCAAGATGAAGTGTTTACTAATATTCATTTGTTTTCAGATGAACATTTTTGGAGTAGTCTTTAAATTAGGAGGCCTGCATTGTTTGAATTCTTTGTATGTCCTAGGTATTAGTCCTTTGTCTGAGGAACAAGCTGGCAAAATTTTTTTCTCATTCTGTAGGTTGTCTCTTCACTCTGTTAATGACCTCTTTTGCTGTGCAAAAGCTTTTTAATATGATGAGATCCCGCTTGTTGATTCTTTGTAGTATTTCCCATGTAATGCAGGCTTGGTTCATAAAGTCTTTGTCTACACCAATGCCTTCAAGACATTGTCTACCCAATGTGGGTTCAATCCTCAGTACCAAAAACAAAACAAAACAAAATAAAAGAGTTCTACCTATTCTCTTTTCCAGAAGATTTAGTGTTTCTGTTTTAATATTTAGATCTTTGATCCATTTTGATTTTAGTTTAGTGCATGGTGAGAGACATGAATCTAGTTTCAGTCTTTAGCCAGTTTTCCCAGCACCATTTATTAAAGAGGTTTTCTTTTTATAGCACGTAGAGAGGGTGTTACCTCTGGGTATGTATGTATTGAATTCTAAGCCTAATGGGGAAGTGAGCTCAAAATCTCAAGTAAAGATCTGGCATTTCTCTAATCAGTAACACAGTGGAATGAGGAGATGAGATATAAAGATGGAGAGAGAGAAAATACATCTTTTCTGGTACAAACTACTTACTGGCTCTTTTAAAGTTACAGAACAAATTTAAAAGTGGCCTTAGAGAGCAATCAAGAACGCTTTCAACCGGGAAAGGAAACAAGGGGTGAGAGAAAAGGGAAGGAAAGGAAAAGAAGAATTGAAGGGAAAAATAAATAAAATAAGAATTGAAGAAAAAATAAGAATTGAAGAGAAAACTAGAAACAGAGCTTTGATAAATGGGAGGGAAAGAGGGGCTGAAGGGAGAGGAGGAATATGGGGGGAAATGAATTAAGATACATTATATACAGGTACAAATGCCCTGTGATGAATGTGATCATTATGTATAGCAAACATATACTAATAAAAATAAATTAATTAAAAAAATTTTAAAATAAAAGTAGTAGGTACTCTTAGATGTTTTCAATCACTACAGTATTGGACAAACACTCTCATAACAAGCCTTCTTCTTCTTCTTCTTCTTCTTCTTCTTCTTCTTCTTCTTCTTCTTCTTCTTCTTCCTCTTCTTTTTCTTTCGTTCTTATTCTTCTTTTCTTCTTCTTTTTCTCCTTCTTCTTCCCCTTCTCCCTCCCCCTCTCCTTTGTTTTAATAAAAAACAAAGCATATTATTACATCACTTTGACAAATCAGTTGCTTTGATTTTTCCTAGATTGAGAACTTGAATCTTCTTTTTGTTATTGTGTAAAATAAATATATGCCTAGATAATATATATTTTCTTTACTCTACCCTCCTATTTAGCCAAGACAGTTTGAAGACATGTAAAAGCTCTGAAGTATCTCTAAAAAGAGAACTACTGAATATCTCCCTGATTCCCACTGAGTAAGTGCCATGCTGGATTCAGACAGATAAAGAACAAAGATAACTGCTTTTTGGGGGGTTGATATTTTAGTGTCAGAAGCTGAACGAATGCATGAATATGTAAATGTAGAAGAAAGAGTGAATAATGTACACTAACATTTAAATGAAAGATTACAACATAAGCAATGTGAAACTTGAATTCCATATGTCACTCTCAGAACCATGTGGATTTGCTAACATAGAGCAGATGAACTAAGACATTATTGGGCTGACCATGCATCTCTCACTGGTGAGAGCAGACTTTGTTTTGTTTTGTCTTTCTCTTTTTGAGACAAGGTCCCACTATGCACCTCAGACTGGCCTTGAGCTCACTTTGTAGCACAGACTGGTCTCAAACTCCCAACAATCTTCCTACCTCAGCCTCCTGAGTGCTGGGATTACAGATGCGTGCCACCAACCTGGCTTGAAAGCAGCAGACTTTGATGCAAGAGAAAGAAAAAAAATCACCTTTCTCCTCCTGAAGAGTGAATCCTTTTCTTTTTGGAATTTCTGTAAATTTTTTCCTCTAAGAATGAAAAATCCAGAAAACCAAGGGCTTGGAGCTGACTCAGTGAACCTGAAGACAGTAGTAACAACTGTAATCACAACAGCTTCTGTAACATGAAACTCATATTACAACAGGTACCTTGTAAGAATATCTACATATTCTTACAACTATTCTTAATTTAAAAATCAGAATGGCTCCAAAAAAAAAAGTTTTTGAGCATTGACACAATGTCTTAAGTGGAAAATTGTATACCTAACTTCATGTGACGCATTGCAGTTAGAACACAGGTGCTCCAAAAACACTGCATCAGATTCCTTCAGGATATGTGTACAAAGTGTAGATGAAACATAAATGACATTTATGTTTAGATTTATTTTAGATTTTGAGTCCCATCCCCAAGATATTATATATATATATATATATATATATATATATATATATATATATGCCAATGCACCAAAATCTGAGAAAAATTCCAAACTTAAAGTACTTCCTCTCCCAACCCAAGCATTTTAGATAAGGGATACTCAACCTTCATAGCAATCCTGTGACATGTTACGATGCCCATTTAATGGAGGAGGAAAACAAAACCAGAGCTATCATGTAAAATGACCAAAGATTAACTAAAATTTCTAAATCATGACTGGGAAAGATTTGAACCCAAGGTTGTCTGGCTAAAAGCGTATTACTTTTCATTGCATCAGAAGAAGAAAAGTTTCACTTCATTTCTCCGGGACGGGCATCAACATTTGCTTACAGTTATTCACAGACAAGGAAAGAAGGAATCAGGGAGACTCAGGAATGATTCTCCAAGTCCTGCATATAATTAAAAATAAATTTATATAGGGAGCTGAATAGATGCTGGTCCAGGAGACACCAGGGAGAAAGAGATTCACTCCACCAGGCCTGGGAGCTTACAGTCTCATGGGGAAGACGGACTGAGCGACAAGTGTGGCAAAGAAGGAACAAACCAGGGGCCAAGACAATAATAAGGGTGGGGGACCAACTGGAATACCACTGTCAGTATTCACTTTCCAGCTCTCTTGAAAAGTGACGTGAAAGCTGGACGTGAAAGAGTGAAGGGGAAAACTGACAGTGCAGCCACACACCTGTAGTCTCAGGATGCTGAAGATGGGCAGGAGGAGAGAGGGGAGTTAGAGGCCAGCTTGGGCTTCATAGCGAATTTGAAGTCAGCCTGGAATACACAGTGAGACCTTGGTTCAAAAAAAAAAAAACACAATTAAAAATGAAGAGGAGATTTAATTCAGTGGAATAAGCACCTGCCTGGCAAGCGCGAGGTTGTGGGTTCAATTCCCGGTACCGCAAAAAAAAATCTAAAAAAAAAAATGGCTAAAAAAATGAAGAGGAGCAGATTGCAAGTTAGAGCAGAGGGAATAGTGGCCTGATGGGGGAGATGCTCAAGTGTCCATGGGGAGTTCAAGAAGGCCCCATCTCCTAGGCATCACTGATGGGTCAGACCATAATGCTTACCAAGACTTCAGCAAGTATCCATGAGACCTCCTCCAAGCGGGGAGCCTCACCCGCTGACCTGTGCTGAGGCCGAGCTCAGAGCCCCAGCATGGTCCTGGGACGGAGGCCCACAAGGGCCATATCCTGTCTCTAAGGCAAAGGTCTTGCTGCCGCCTCTCAGGGTTGTTTCTTTCTTTTAGAAAGAAATTTCTCATTTCCTCCACCTCCTCTCCGTGCATGAAAAGAATACACATTTTTTTTTCTTAAGAGCTCAGCCAACACCTAAAATATATACATACAGTCATTCACATACAAGGCCTTCCATTCTGGAGCCAGACTGCTTGTATTTACACCTCAGCTACTTACCCTACATCTCTGTCTCCTCACTGGCTGTCTGAACTTGATTAAACTACTTAATGACTATTTGTATCCATCATAAAATAGTTCCCACTCTTTAAGTTTTTGGAGAAATCAGGGTACAAATTTATCTAAAGCATGTAGGGAACAGTGCCCAGCAACTTTTAAAATGTTTATCAGTGTTATGTTTTTTGTTGTTACTCTCACTTACCGGTTACATAGCCTAGGCACTGGGCATATCCAGCTGTATTCATCTCTTTAGCTAAGTATCTCAAATTAGTGGGGAAGATGGGCTACAGCTGAATCATTCCTCACCAGTGTTACACGCACTATACAGTAAAGGTGTGTAGTAAGCAACGGAAACCCAGTGAAGTGGTGGTTATACACAGTGATAGGCTGAGTCGGTTTTTCTAGGTGAAAAGGAGGGATAGTGTGACAGGAGACAGAGCAAACTTTCTAGGCATCCTGTGGAGGCTGAGAGGTAGAAGGAGCCAGAGTAGGCGTGTGGTATTGGTGAAGATGAAGGTGGCAAGGATGATGGTGTCCAGGGTCCTGCAGAAGCCCGAGTCTTGTTTATTCCCCAAGTGAAGAGAACCATCATCTCCCAGCGGGGAAAAACAGGGCTGTCCTGAGCCTAGAAGCAAGAACTGGGACAACTCATTAGCTCCACCGCAATGTAGCAACTTTATGGCTTAAATAAGTTGTTACAGTCTGGCCTGGCCTGGAACGTCCAGACCGTTTACAGCATGGTTTCTAGTTGGAAAATATTGCTTTTAATTTCAAACAGCCTACAGGCAAATAAACTTTTGGGAAACAATTTGTTCATAAAATGAAGTCCTCCTGAAGTGCTTGTGTCATAAGCCTCCTGGTTCTAGTTAAAACAAAACAAAACCCCGAAAACAAAAGTAAAAAAAAAGTCAAGGGAAGAGAAACAGAATTCACCATGAAGCAAGCTGTCCCTGTGAATCAGTGCCATGCATGGGCTGCCGCCATCGGGGGACAGCTAGACTCCAGCCCCTTCCAGTACACAGGCTGGGAAACAAGAACCAACCCTCTCCCCCCATAAGTAACTGGCTGATCCAGAGAAACACAGGCTGTGATGATAGGCATTTAGGTGAAATGCAATTTAATGCTTGTGGTATTTGGTGTTTAACTGACTTTGCAGGTCTAGGACCAGTGGTCTGATCATCTATTCGGAGGATAATGTTGTGGCATCTATGGGGCATCTCCTTCTGAAGGTGGTAGCCATTGTTAACTCTCTGTTATCTTGTTTTTAAGTTCTATATAATTTTCATTGTTTTGTTGGGTTGGGTCTTATTCTGTTTTATTTTGTTTGATTTTATTATATCTGATGGCATAGGCAGCTATTTCAAAGATAGTAAGATATATCATGGTAGCCATTTGGATTTACTGTTGTCTTGTTTACTATTGTCTTGTCCTTTATTGCTTTCATTGTTTTGTTTTTATTGGTTCTATTCTGTTCTCTTTTGTTTAATTTTTACTATGTCTGGAGGTATCTGCAGCCATTTTGAAGATGACAAGAGGCATCATGGTAACTGTTGTTGATTTTGTATTGTTTTGAAGTCCTATGTCAACTACCCTGGTTTGTTTTGATTGGCTTTATTCTGTTTTGTTTTGCTTAGTTTTATTTTCCTTAAAATAAAAATATAAAAAAGAAACCCAAACCACAATTTCTGAAGGGTTAGTGACAAAGTGATGTTGTCTTATTCTGAAGAGATAAAAGAAATTAGAAACCTTGCTCTAAAATGTACACTATGAGATTTATTTGTATCTGTTATCCTAAAATTGTGAAATTGGCATGGAAATGTCACTCATTCTGAGACCTGTCCATTCAACAGGGATTGAGCTTGTGTCCCAGGCATCATGTGAAGCCTTTTGTGCATATTGTTTAGTCTTTACAAGCCTCTAAATTTGTCATCATCATTTCAGGTGAACATATTGAAGCTCAGAGGGTTACCTGATTTTTCCAGTGTCACAATTGCCCAGTAGCAGAACCAGAAGTGGAATTTGGATCTGGCTGAATTTAAATAAGGCAACTGAATCACCTCCTAGATGTCTCTGTGGATCAGTCAACACTCACACCGTTTTTATTTGTCTTCAGACTTTAAAAACAAACCCCTCTGGTTGAGCATCTGTCTTGTGTGGCAGATGCATTTGATGTATACACTTTGTCCTTACTGCTTTCTTCTTGTTCATATCAATCTTGTTCAAATATTGCAACATGGTGATATTCAGCTGCATGCTTTTCAAGTGCATCATTTAATATATTTGAAATCTCACAATAGCATTCAGTCATAATAGTTACATCCATTAGTTATAGAACAATAAAATGAGCTAGATGAAGGATGAATGGCAAGTTCTGAGATGTAGCAATGGTGGGCGGTATCAGTGGAGCCCATAAAAGTTCCACAGAACTGTGAGTCAAGAGAAAGAAATTTCCTACATGCAATGGCACCCAGGATGCTGACATCTCAGGATGTTTGTTTGGCTTCAGAACTCCATTCTTCCCTTCCCCTTTTACCACATAAATTGTAAATATATAGTCACATTCATGAGTTCCTAATCTCTTTCTGGGAATCCTGTGGTAATAAATAGTAGAATCATGAGCAAAATGCTTTCTAACTCAGAATAACACCCTTTATCCAATTAGCCCGAGCTAAATTAAGGAATTCGATCCAGTTTGACTCAGGACTGAAAAGTGTGTACAACAAGGTAAAGAGAGACCCTGAAAGGAAAGAAACAAGTTGGGAGCTTGACTGTGACATGGGAGGTGGTCTCTTCCCACAAAGGTGAACTGCCCAAGGGCATCTGGGAAGTAGGGAGTCAGGGTTGTGTAACTTACTGTTAACCATGGTCTCATTCCTGTGAAAAAGACTAATTGTAATTGCCTGTTGCAAGCGAGTTATGACCCGATCATTTCAGCTTCCTTGTTACCCAAATTAGATCACTTCCCTGTCCAATCTGATGGATCTTCTATGAGTAACCTTGCATGCGGTTGACAGCGACGAGGTGGATGACTCCAAGAAAGATCTCTTGTCCAAATCATCTTCAGCATATTTTTAAAGATAATGCCCAGATTCTCATCATTGTACCTTCAGTTCTATGCCTGAAATCTCCCTCTTTCTTGATTCTTTTCCACCTGAGAATACCAAAGATTAAATGCTATAAACTGATACCAAACATGAATTAAAGAGATCACAGGCAAAAAGCCATCACATTCTTCCAGCTGCTTACACTATTACTGAATTACATCCGATTAATGCCCAGGGGAAAGTGGACACCTCAGTGGCAATGAGCCCTTGCTTTTTTCTTGGTTTCTACATTTGTATGTGATTCTTTCCTCCTCTACCTCCTTCAGACTTCTAAATTTTCTGGACTTCCCAACTCCCCTCCTGCTCCTCTTTCTTCCCTTTCTCCAAGATCCCTGTGACCATAAAGTTCCAAGGCGTTGGTGTTCGTAAAGATCCATTGATCTTATGGTGCAGAATCTACAGAAAAAGTGAGTAATAGTGGGTAAGAGAGAAAGAGTTAAGCTACCTTTTATCTTCTCTTGTAGTAACAGATAATGCCCTTAGACAAGTTTGATTTCCAACTCCATCTCTTCTGGAGATGTCTGAACTATCTTCATCTAGGTATCTGCATTTTCAAAACAAAAACAATAATTCCTAGCCTACCAAATTGCATTAAATGGCATAATGCATCTGAGTACTTAATACCTGTCATTTTTTTAAGGAACCACTACCCTTCAAAAAGACTGAATACTCACTCAAAGGAAAAGCTTCACTCAAAGAAGCAAAGTAAGAGGCTGAGATTGAGTTCTTTCTGCAAAGGATGGAAGAAGACAACATTCTTGGTCAGGTATAAAAGAAAAGGCAGAGTTCTACTGACAAGGAGTCTCAGGCTTCCCCAGCCTGTGTCCCATACTTTATGTAGAGTGATGGGCTTGGACATCAGACATAACATTTGTCTGGTGAAAGATCTACTTTCCATTGAGAACTTTGCTTTTCCCTTACGACTACGTAAAGGGAACTTAAATTGAATCACATAGCCCTATTTTATAGCCAGATTCTGCTCTAAGATGCAGCCTTATCCACCCCATTTAGTGACTAAGCCAATGCCGGAGCTGAGGCTCCTGATTCAACCATGGCTGAGGACCTCTCTCTCCTCTCTCACGTGCAAGGCCTTGTGAAACGAGCAGGGTTGGAAGGAGAGGTGAAATGGGGTCATAGCAGGCTGTGTGCGTCTGCTTTCCCTACCCAAGCGGCTTGCAGCGTGAAGCTGAAGGTTAACACAGGCAGCATAATAGGAAACCCAAACCTGGAACAGAAGGGAGGGAGAGATGAGAGCAGATGCAGGGAAATTAACGCTGCTGCAGAGCCCACATCGTGCACACATAATGATCATGTAGGCGTCAACGTTATCTCTGCTGTGGAACATTGTGATAAATTATTAAGAAAATGGTTTTGTGCAAGTGGTGATGAAAAAAGACCTATTTTTGCCAAGCACACTTCAGCAAATTAGGGGCAGGGGCTTTTTATTTCCCACTCTGAATTTTAAGAGCAGATTAAAATCAAATATGTAAATTGTAGGTGTACTCTTCATAAATAAAAGAGAGGAAAGAACAAAATTTGTATTTGAACGAGCATCTGTGAATAAACTTAGCATAAGCAGAGTAGTGATTCTGAGATTTAACCATATAATTCCAAATGACTTCAATCCTGGAAGATAAGTCTACACTTTAATAGTAGGAATGGTTCATTTCATGTGTCTCTTTATTTACTGAATAATGGTTTTATATTTCTTAGATCTCTGATTTGAACTCATAATTAGAATATTAGATTTTTCTATTTCTCTTTTTTATTTTACTTAATGTTTTTACCTGTTTTAAATTTAAGTATATTTAAATGTACATTTAGTGCACAGTTTCATTTCATTTTTAATGATCAACTTTGAAAACTCAGGAAACTTAACAGCAAATTTCAGGTCCTTGCCTTTGCAGAAATACTAGAAAGACCAGCAAGTTTTAGACACAGGCACCCAAATGGAAGTGAATTTACAGCAGTCAAGATTTCCTCCTACAATGTGTGACAGCGTTCACAGTGCTCCGGGTATGCCATACTCCTGCAGTTCGAAGCCTTCCTCTCCACTTACTAGATCCCTCTTAGGACATGCCCTTTCTCTGTCAGGCCTTGAATCTGCACAGATTTGAATCTGCCTTTTCCCCAGTAAATCTTAGCTAGATCATCTTTTTCAATGTTTTCCTACTTGCTGAATTTAAACCTTGGTACAAAAGTCCCAGGAAGACAGAAGGTGCTTTGCTGAATAGCATGTTATTGAACTTCTGACACAATTACTTTGGCTTTTTATAAGGTTCTCAATTCATATTTAGCAAGCAGTTGAATGTTCAGTGCCACAAAAGAAAAGACCAACTTGCAAGATCTCTGTCTTTCAATTCTGTATCTCTTCATTTCATCACCTTTTAGAAAAATAAAAGATACACACGTAACATCATTCATGTAGAGGTTAAAATAATTAACAAGCACCAAGTGAATCATTTGGGAATATAATCGACGTCATAAGTTTCACAAATATTATTTACATTGGAAAAGGTGAGGCCTGGCTGGGCCATGCACAAAGAAAGAACTTGGCAAATTTCAATTGACAGATGACCATGTTGAGTAAAGACATACAATGATCTGCAAAGAAGGGAGGGAGAATCTACCAGAGAAGGAAATGAGGTTTAATTCATGCTAGGGCTGCTTGTTATTTCATGTTGGCACCAAAGAATATAAAGATGCTACCTTAGGGTCTGTGCTAGCAAATGTTTTAAGATTGGAGGACAGGCTGAGCATGAATATCTGGGCGTTCTCCTCAGAAACCCTGTACCCCACACCCAATGCTGCACTGTCCCAGCTTCTCAGAGGCCCAAACACGAAGCTCCAAGTCACCAAAGATTCCCAGGATGAACAAAAATTGAAACAAAGAAGTCCCTGAGTTCTCTGGGGAAGACTTCCCTCCCTGGGTTTTCTTCCCTTAAAGGAGGCAACCCCATCATGATTTTGCACTCCAACTTGTGGGATACTTACCATGTGAACAGAATTAGAGGCTGGTTAAGCTCACAGAACCCATATGCAGAGGAGAGACAGGAAGAGCTGGGTTATGCTAGACAGATCTGTTCTTTATCCTGTGCTACCTGTGCTGTGTCCTGGGAAGTCAACCATATGAACTGAAACCACAACTCTGATGCCACCTAATTTCTCTAGTTCACCAATATAGGAACCAGTGGAAACCCAGGAGTGGGTGGAAGAGATGCATACATTTACTGCCAGTCTTTCTCCTTACCAGGCTGCTGTGGGTTGGCCTTTTTTCATGAGAAATCCACTGGCATCTTTCTCCAAACAGTTATTGTGGCTAAGTGCCTGCATCAGGCTCCGTTCTTGCTAGCCCTTGGGTCCTACTGTACACTGAACTCCCACTTTGCAAATACTTCCTTTGTTGAAGCACTCTCCTCAAATTACTCTCTGGGAATGTGGAGGCTCTTTTCTCCCAATACTCAACCACACACCTGTGCACCTGCCCACACCCAGATGCTCAGTCCATGCTGGTGACAGTCACTGACTCTGTAACTGTGCTTATTTGTATAAAGCTGAGCTTTAGGAAGCCCTGCTTATTATTTGGAAAAGGAAATATCTTACAAAAAATGTGACTCTGCATCTATATTTACAAAATGATTTGGATCCAGAAGGCATGTATGAAATCAAACACCCACTATATGAAAACAATTTTCATCTAGCTAGACCTACTTCATAAACTGAAATAAAATTTGGAATAAATTGGAGGCCCTGGGACCATAAATAAGTCTTGACTCCTGGATGATGGCTATAGAATAAAGGAAACTTTATTCTAATAATCAGTTAGTAGACTTGTTAGGATTCCCAGTAGCACCTGGGAACACTTGAGAAATACACAGTCGTGCCGGAGGTAGAGCTCCGTGGTAGACAGAATGCTTTCTTGTCATGCTGAAGGACCAGGCTTTGACACCCAGCGAAGCAAAAGAAAAGGAAAGAAGAGAGGAAGGGAGGAAGAAAGGGAGGACATTTTCCAGCCTTCTTTGCATCCCTGTAGAAACAGAAACTCGGGAATTCTGACTGAATACAGAAGTTTTGGGACCACTGAGCCTGAGCAGTCACAACAAGTAAGAATAAGCCAACCCTCAGGAGTGTCAGTGACTACCTGGCTTCCCTGGCCTCACAAGCAGTAAAGGATTCACGAGCAGATGAGTCCAGAAACAAGGAGGTTTCTTTTGGAGGGACCGTTTCACCAGGAGATAAACTCAGCACTCTTAGCTTCAGCTCAGAGCAGGACTCCAGCCCCTGTAGGGTATGTGATGAGCACAGAGATGGACAACCAAGGCAGCACCCCATTATCAAAAGAGCTGAGGGTTGACTTGAAGAAGAAACAGAAGCAGTGTGCACTGGAATAAGAAACATGAGACCCCTATGAAAAAGACCTGTGTCCTCTTCTGTGTAGGAATCTGAAATAGTTACATGCCCCTTTACCAGAACTAAAACTCAGAATGAGAACTGGACGAGCATTTAGAGTGATTCCATCTTTAGGATATGAGTGTTTGTCTGAATTTTCTACATCTTCAGTGCCTCAAATTAATACTAGTCCTGAGAGACACAATGTAGTTATTTATTCTGGTGACAAGGAAAGATGTTGGCTGTAGGAAGAAGGGTAGGCACCATGGCCCAAACTTTAGGCAGGGCTTGATGACTATCCCTTCGTACCAGTCCCTGGCTAGCCATCAGGCTCCCTGTTTTAATTCATTATTTTATGAAAATTGACCTGTGGTTTTCAATCTCCAGTGTGTAGTAAACTAACTTATTGAGATACCACTTTGTGTTTTATTCTCTGTCTTTTCTTTTTGCTTTGTCCCTAGATGTTGATGAGGATCCTGGTGTATTCCTGCTTCCATGGGTTTAGAGAAGCCGAGAAACTTCTGGAAGGCAGCATCTGTGGTGATAGCTAAGGAAACTGAAGATTACAGAAAAATCAGTGAAAGATAGAGTGGAGGCAGTGGACAGAGCTTTCATAGGCAACAAGAACAGTAGTAAAGAAATGTCCAAGGATGGGAATGTAGTAGAGTCAAAGGACCTTAGGGGTAAGACTCAAAGAGAAGGACCCAAGGGGCACTTGATGACCACTGACTGCACCTTCACACCATTAAAGAGACCTTCAGGGAGTTCTATGCTCTCAAGTATATTCCAAAAACATAGTCCTTACAAAGACACTTTTTAAATTTTTTTTTATATTTTAAAGAGAAAAAAAAGTAAAAATAACCGTAAAACAGAATTTCAAAACAGCCTAGTAGGATAGTAACAGTAATTAGTATATTGCATATTGCTGTCTAAGTAGTAGTTATTCAGAGTACAAAATATAGGCATGAAATATTGTTCAAACAATATTAGTTCAGACCTTTCTTTTCAATGAACCTAGTGAAACTAGCTATATTAGTATCTTAACTAATATAGTATATGTATGTATTAGTATCTTAACTAAGTTTTTTCAGAGCTTCAGATTAATCATAGGCTCTTCAGGGGCAGACAGACACTCATTAGGAAGGCAGAGCACTGAAGTCCACCCAGACACTTTGCTTCAGTAGTAGGGTGGAGCATCCACCCTCTAATGGATGCTTCCAATGCAGGTGGAATCTAGAATGCTGCTCCTAAACATTAGAAAAGATAAAGCAAAATCTACATTGCTTTACTAACACTGGTAAGATATTAAGTTCCTAAAAATAGATTAATCGTTGTTCTTTGCATCTTTAGTGCCAGCCACTCACCTCCCTAGGAACAAAGCTGAGAAAACTACTTCTGTCACTCCTAGAATCCATAATGCCCTCTTTCCATCTTTTATTACAGAGAAATATATAGCTGGTTAAAATTAAAGTAGGTCCATCAGTTTTATACCGCGTAGAAATCATGCATCAATGACATAACATCCTGACAAATAAATCCTGTGTTACTAATTTTTCCTCCATAAAAATGACTTTTTACTGTGTACTCTTGAAACTGTAACAATTAGATGGGAACAATATTGCAATGAGTCATTTTAAAACATGCCACTTTGCTTACTAGATATAAATCCACACCTCATTTGGCCCATGGATATTTGGTGTATGATGTAAATGCGGCCATCACCCTCCCAATTTTGGGGTTGCATCACCTTCATGTAATGATATTTGTCCCAGAAAAAGTCACTGTGACCCCATAGGTGAATTCTACATGACTTACAAAGCCAATTACTGGCTACAGTCTTTATGAAAATAGACGGTCAATCCTGAGGTTTTTATATTTTTAAAAGTTTCTGAATAAGCACAAGACAACAATGGGAAGTTTAATAAGAATAGTTGGGTAGTTTAGTATTTTGTTTATGATAAGCATGGCAAAGTTTGTACATATGAAGCCTAGATGCAAATCAGGATATTAGGGGAGACTCCTTTCTTTTTGATGGTTAGTGTTTGGTGTGTTTCCTTCCAATATTTTTGCTTTTTTTTGTTCTGTTTTGTTTTGTTTTTGAGGCAGGGTCTTCCTGTATAACGCAGGCTGACTTCAAACTCACAGCAACCCTCCTGTGTTAGTCTCCTGAGTGCTGGGGTTACAAATGTGTGTCACTAGGTCCAGCCCTGTTGTTTTTTTTTCCTAAATGCACATACATATATTTCTTTCCAAGTTAGTATGATGCTGTAGATGAAGATCCAACTTATATGTATTCTGAGCAAGTATGTGCCACTTTTAATTCATTTTATATTTGTGAAATTTTTGTCATGAAAAATATGTCTACAAGACTATAGGCTATCAAAAGAAGTGTTTTGAGTTCTCTATTAATTAAGAAAATATCCACAAAAACCAATCAGAAAATTGACTTGTCTACTGGGAATTCTTTCTCAGAGTAGGGGCCACAAACAAGAAATTATAGGTCAGGCAGGCAACTTAAGTTGAGAAAGTTTAGCTCGAGAAAAATGAATCCTTTCCATTTTTAAAAAATACATGGCCTTGTCAGTGTGCATTGTATTTTCCTACTTTTCATGGAGATATGTAAAAATTCATGTTTCTCAATCAGGAGAAAAGCAAGAACCCAGCCTGAAGATAAATGGCACCTGTAAATCAAGCTCAGCCAGCTCTTCTGAAGATCACGAGATCTGTTATGGCAGGCATTGTTGATTTTCTATTATCTTATTTTGGAGTCCTATATCACTTTCATTGTTTTGTTTTGATGGGATTCATTCTGTTCTATTTTGTTTGATTTTATTCTCTTTAAAATAAAATTGAAAGAAAAAGAAAAAGAAAATTGAGCTCAGTAACAGGATGAGAGAGCAATGGGCCTGTGACAAATCAGTGAATTTCTTACCTAAAGAGCAAAGTTGTGACATGGAAATGTCTAACATGTCTAGATTACAGTATTATCAGGAAGATTTAAGCACATTCACTTTTATGAAAGCATCCTATTTTTAAAAGCTCGGAACAAATTTTCTAAAAATTAGACATAGTCTGGCCAAATAAATCCACTGACAGTTTGTAACTTCTTGTGGTTGTTAGAAAGCAAATCTCAGACCACAGGCAACTAAATCCCTCTATCTAGGGACCAATGTCAGTACAAACTGTCTGACTGAGCCAAGATTCTCCTTGTTTTAGCACTGCACATTCTGTTTCTCAGTACAGTAGGGTACAGTGTGTATCATTTCAAACTCTCAGTCCCGAACAAACCAAGAATGTCAGTACTCTCGATCCACATTCACCCAACTCTAATTTATTTTGAACTTTGGTCTACACACACACACATACACACACACAAATGTGTGTGTGTACCACTGGCTTTTGTTTTTAATTTTCTAACAAAGTATTGGTTTTTTTTTTTTTTTTTTGTCTTTTTGAGACAGGGTCTCGCTATGCAGTTCAGGCTGGTCTTGAGCTCACTTTGTAGCCCAGGCTGGTGTCGAACTCACAACAATCCTTCTGCCTCAGCCTCCCGAGTGCTGGGATTACAGGCGTGAGCCACCATGCCTAGCCGAAGTATTGATTTTTGTGGACTGTTTTCTTTTTCTTTTTGACTTAACAATGGGTTTCTCAGCAGATGAAGAGGTTGAAAGACTTGGATTGGGGACAGGTGTTCCATTACATTTCTTGATCAAGGTCATCAACTGCACCTGCAAGTCACAATAAGTAGTAAATGGCAAAACTAGTTATGAAGGACAAAACAAAAACTGACAACACTCAATTAGTAAATCATCTATGCTAAAGGTCAGGCATTAAAAAAGCATTACAGGAGCAAGAAAATGACAATACCCATTACAGATTGGGCTGAATCAAGGTACTAATCAGCAAAAAAGGGTGACTCAACTGCAACTGAGCCAATGACATGGTTGAAGATGCAAGAAAATCCATCTTCTGATAAACAGAGACTTGCCCCTACCAATCACTTTCCTGAGATGCTGTGACTTGCCTCCAGAGTCACTTGGGAATGCTGAAGCTGGAAAACTAAATCTTATCTGCTGGCCTTCTTCGCACTAGCACTCTGTAAGAGATTTGGGCACCTCCGATTAGATGCATTCACAGAAGATTTGATTCACAATTAAGTCACCTTGGCAGAAGGGCAGGGACAGGCATTCACTCTACTGGTTTTGAGGGTTGCATAGAACTGTGAATTTGCATCTACCTCTGGCAGCTGAGACAGCAACTTCTTGCTTCTATAGCTTCCTAATTAACTAGAGGCGACCTTCAGTGGCCTGTCTGTGCAGCTTGGTTGGGGCTTATTCCTGGCAATGCAGCCTAAACCCATTTCCTCAGCTCTTTACTCCTTAGTAAATTCCTTTCTGCTTATGATAGCAGGAAAAAATTCTATTCTCTGCAGCAAGAATGCTGATTTATCATTGAGATACCTATGTTAAGCTTTCTTGACACTTCTAATTTAAAAAATGATTACAATAAGAGAAGTGTGTAGAGCCCTACATTTTTTCAGATTTCTCTACAGTACCTAAGAAGAGAAGGAGAAAAAAGCAAGGAAAAGGCTACATAGTTGAAATGCTGCATCACCAATGATCATTCCAAATTTGCTGATTTTTCTGCATAACAGTTATTAGTTTAGTGTCTTTTCTTCTAGACTGTAAACTATAAGAACTGGGACCATATTTGTTTAGTCAACTAACCTGCTCTAAGCAACACATATTTTTGGATTATAGATAGAAAATAAATAATATGTGACTGCCTAATGTCATAGAAGTAGATAATAACATTTTGGGGTACAGTGTGTATTATTTCAATAATATCAATAGTTATCACAGAGCAACTACAAGAACCAGTTACTTTACATCTATTATCTCACCTCCTCTGTATATAGGTTTTATTTTATGATATTTTTTATTTTAAAGAGATCAAAACAAAACAAAACAGAACAAAGAAAATTAGAACAGAACCATGTAAGCAACAGGACTTCAAAGCAAGACAACAGGAAATCAACAGTGGCTACCATAATGTCTCCTGTTTTCTTCGAAATGGTTGTCTATATCTTCACATTCTTGTCTACACATTCTTTTGATTGGTCTTATACTATTTTGTTATGTTTGATGTTATTGTGTATATAGGTTTTAGTACCTTTATTTCACACACAAAGAACTTCACACTTCTCAAAGAAGTCAAGGAAAAGTCATAGCCAGTGTTTGAATTTTTATTCAAACTTGAGAATTCTGATTTCAAGCATGATGAAGTTTTATTACACCTCACATGTTTAACTTTATGCATTCAGTTTCCCTATAAGTAACTATGAATCTCCTTACAGTGGTTCAAGCATCCAGGAAACCCATAGCACCCACAGTTCTCTCCATTCTACGAAGTCCTTTAGAAGTGACTCTTGACGTTTGTCTACATTTTTGTGTGATAATATTCCTTCATTGGAGTGTGTCCCCTTCCAACTCACAGCATCACAAATCAAGTGTGGGAGAGAAACCCATACACATCCTACTAAGGCTCAGAGGCAGGTTGCTTTACCCTGAGGATGTCTGAGCGTTTTGCCAGCAAAATTCTGAAGACACTGCCAGTAATTTTCCATTCAGAACTTGGTCCAGGAAAAACTTATTTTGCTCAAGGGTTGTTTCTATAGTAACAGTCATACTCACCTTGAGAGTACTTTCAGTCTCAACTTCAAACCCCCTTTTAAAAATCAATGTGACACAAAAGGAATTTGGTTATGACACTTTATTATTCATTCATATACTCACTCATTCTGTCAACAAACATTTATACAACCTCAATGTTGTGTTCAGATACTATAGTAAGAGTCCATTATAATTTCTTAAATTTTCATCTTACCAATAATTGTAGTAAAACTAGGAAGGTTGAAACACGTTGCTTTGTCATAAAAGCATTTATGATGGTCACATCTTTGGAGCCCTGAATCCAATTTGTATGTAGTTCTTTCTTATAGAAATATTTGAATTAAGCTTAGTCATAGAAATATACATCCCTCTAACTTGGATATGACTCATTATTATCCTAATTGACATGTAAGTGTCCCTTGGCCACATATAAAGTCACACTAGTTAAATAACACACCCACAGGATCTGACATAAGACCTAATATTTCAAGTATAATATTTTACCTTTTGTATTTCTGAGGCTTCTTAAATCCTGATGTCAATTATATTAACAAAAATTTATTTCCCCTCATTCTCTGTTCATCAAAGTTCAGGCACTGATCCAAAGCAGAAAAGAAAATATCAACTTCTAGCATCTTTTACATGATGTATTTTTTTCCTGTGGCCATTTTAAACAAAGAGCAGTTTTGCCTGACCTTCCCACACAGCCGTCCTCCTGAGATAAAAGCACGTGCTCCCGTTGATGGTTCATTATAGACCCAAGTACATGTGGAGAATAAACTCAAGCAAAGGATCAAACCTTGAAATCATTACTTCAAGGAAAAGCCACTGCAGTACAAGTTCTATTGGAAAGGCCATTCTCACCCATAAAAACTTAGCTTTGGACTGAAATATGGCATGTGAGTTTCTAGCCCATAAATACTTTCAAGTGAAAAAACTCAATTATGTTCTCCTAAATTAAATGGCTGTTAAGTGGCAGAGAATTGGATTTTGATGTGTTTAAATTTCTTGCCAAAAGCTTAGGAGGAATTTTTTATATTTGAAAATATAATGAAAATAGGGTTGGGGATTTAGCTCAGCGGTATAAACACCTGTGAGGTGAGCATGAGATCGTGAGTTCGATCCCTGATACCAAAAAAAAAAAAAGTAAACAAAAAATATAATGCAAATATAGTGTGGCAACAAAGACTGAGTAAGAAATAGAGATGTCGATTTAGATCCAGCTCTTCAACTTACCTACCTTCACTTCTATGGGAGACACTTTATAATACTTCTGGGTTGGTACTTCTGTCAGTGGATGACTGTGATATTTACCTCTTCCTAGCAGCTGTCAGGAAGCCAATTTAGTGATTCTATTTTTTTGTTTGTTTGTTTTCTAAAAGTTTCAAATAATGCATTCTTCCAAGGTAGTAGATCAACAAATTCTCCTTCTGTTTCTGCATTACTCTGCAGTAATGGAGCACAAGCCCAGACAACCTAACAAGAAACAGGAATCCTTTGTGCCACTTTTATGCCAATAAGTTTAGAGTCAGAGGGATTGTTCCTTTTACTAATTCTCAGCAGAGAAAGGTTTATGCCTCAGAAAGAGTAAAGAATTAGGAAATTTGCTGACCTGGGTTTGAAATGTATTTCCCACTTTCTAGATGTGTAGGCATTTTGTTCCTTATGACACGAGAATTGCTATTAGCGAAGGATGAAGGACAGAATGGACATAAAGTGCCTGGCACACAGCAGAACTCAATGGCAGCAGCAATGAACACCCCCTGGGATGAGCCCCGGCCAGAACCACTCACTGGCACCCTTGACAGTCTCCCTTCCTGCTGGGAAGGGAGACTCTCAACCAGAGAGTCCAAGTAAGTTGCTGCCTTTCTTTCACCATCATGCAGAAGGGCTAAAGACTTGATTTGGGTCAAGGAAATGGACTTGGACATTGCTTTGAAGCAGATACTCTAGAAATGAAGGGTATTTTAATATCCTGGCAATATAAGAGCAAGGGTTTCCAAGCAGTGTGGCTTTTTTCTCCCTAAATAATTAGTTTTCATCATGATTTCTAATATGAATTTGCTTACTTAATGGAAATACAATGTGCAATTCTGTATTTCTTATTCACACTCAGAGGGGCAATAATAGTCAAAGCTTGGAAAGCTTATTAAGACTAATACCCAAATGTGGTTAAATGCATTAAAAAACCTTAGTAAAAAATATGCACTATTGATCCCATTCACAGTCTCAGCTTTTGCAGAAGGTCCATTAAAGTACAGCGTGCTATCAATGCAAATTAGTCCCTAATGTGCAGCTTTCCTCCATTTAAAATGAGGCAACCTGAAACTAAAGCTGAAACATGCTGGAAATCACTGCATAATTGTAGTCCTTTTTATTCTTTCCTTCATGTTTTATATAATTTACTTACATAAGGTTGCAAATGTTTAGCATATCATGTGCAAACAATAGTTTTCCAAATTGGTTAACAAGGCTATAAAATGTACTTTTTACCTATTTTTTTAAAAAATACAAGTCCCAATGTAGATGAATAGTAGACCCTAGACCAAGTTGGATACAAATAAAATAAAATTTATGTTGCTAAATTCTCATGGTCCAACATTTTTTTATATAAGTTGATCATCTAAATTAGAACCAACCTCTTCCTTAAAGTCATTATTTAAACAACCCCTCAGAAATACTATAACCATTTTCTTCCAGAAACCACTAAATAAGCTCTCTTTTTCATCAATAATTTTTAATTAAAGTTAAGTTTTACATACTATAAAAATTAACCATTATAAAAGATACAATCTTTAGCATTAGGTAAATAACAGTGTATGCAACTAATGCCTCTATCCAAGTTTCAAAACATTTTATGACCCAGAGGAAACCCTTTGTACACAGTAAATGATCAAGCTGCCCATTCCACACACACACTGGATTCTGGTCCTGGTAGCCATTGATTACTTTTACATAGCTTACAACAAATCATGCTGAAATGTCTGGGAACAGAACAATTCATGAATATGGTATTTCTCAAGCTTTGCCTAAAGATTTTAGTGCAGTTGGACCTAGAGGACATCTCTCCAAACCTTACAATACCCTGAGGAGCTTTCTCTATCCTTAGTGAACATCTTTGGTTTAACAGAATGATTAAGATGTGAAGAAGAAAAGACCCCAGAAAGATGCCTCCTCTGACAGAAATGGCAAGACCAAATGCACAGGAGGGTCAGGGCGGCTTAGGGGAAGGCTGGGAACAGGTGACTTGCAGAGGGGAAACGGCTACTGAAGTGTCATGAAGGAAGAAAGGAAAGAAAGAAGGAGAAAGGAAAGAGGAAAAAAGGAAGGGAGGAGGAGGAGAGGAAAGAAGAGAGGGGTGGCATTCTGTGCACTTGTGATCAGCTTTACACACAGGCAGAACTGGCTGTTCATGTTCTTGGGGGACAGTGAAGAGGGGCTGGTGGGTTTGGGTGATGGGGAGCAAGCTGTAACCCGACTGATGCCTGCAGCTTTCTCTCTGCAGTAAGTCGTGACTGCAGGAGTGAGTGGTGGGTGTGCGAGAGAGTGTGTGGCTCCTCACGGCAGCGTGGCACAGGTGGGAAGATACAGAGAATGAGAGCAAGCTTTCTAGGGAAGCTGAGTGTGCAGGCAGGACTGTGCTGAGGGCAGCCAAGGAAGTGACCATCAGGAGCCTGCAGCAGTTCCTGTTCAGCTACTGTGTACCCTTCTCAGGAGGCTCAGCCCTCTGCTGCAGTCAGGGCAAGACAAGACTGAGGCTCATCTAGCGGGTAGACTGTGCCAGGAAGAGGGAAGAACAAGGCATCAAGTATTTTCAACAGCAAAAACAAAAAAACAAAACTCAGATTCTCTCAAGAGGATAAAACAAGAAAGATTTTTATTGTGGGTAAAATGATAGGAACTGGGCCCGGGATACAGCTCATCAGCACAGCATCAGAGTTCGATTCCCAGTACCAAAAACAAAACAAGCAAACAAACAAATGATAGAAACCGATGAAGTATTTCCTCTCTCCTTATCTGTACTTCTTTTACTATTCAGCTTGTCATAAGTACTTCTTTCATGCTAGGAAATTACTTACTAGCCTTCAAAGTGTATGAACCATGAAAAGAGTGCGTAGGAGAGCTAACACAATTAGATAACACGAGTGAGAGAGGTGCTGCAGTGAAACGAGTCTTTCACTCACTAGCAAAGAAATTAAGGTTTATTTTTTAAAAACTACAAGAGTAGAAGATGCAAACACTACTACAAACACATTCAGCCATCTTGTCTTTGACAAAGGGGCCGAACATGTCTGCTGGAAGAAAGATAACCTCTTTTATCAATGGAAAAATCAGCTCTCTATATGCCAAAGACTAAAACTAGACCCATGTCTATCACCACTCACCCAATTAAAATCAATATGGATCAAAGATCTAAATATTAAAACAGAAACACTGAATCTACTGGAAGAGAAAGGAGGTAGAAATCTTGAAGACATAGGGGTAGGTAGAGAATTCATGAACAAATTCCAAAGGAAATACTTCAAAGAATCAACAACTGGGATTGCATGTTATTAAAAAACTTTGCACATCAAAAGGAATCACAAGAAAGAAAAAGAAAGAAAGAAAGAAAGAAAGAAAGAAAGAAAGAAAGAAAGAAAGAAAGAAAGGAATCACCAACAGAGTGAAAAAACTCACAGATTAGGAAAACATTTTAGCCAGTTGTCCCTCAGACAAAGGACTTCTATCTATAAAAATGTATAAAGAATTGTAAAGCAAACACAAATTCAAAGACCCAATCCAAAAATGAGGATCTGAGTGTCAGAATACATACTTCTCAAATGAAGAAATACAAATGGCAAATAAATATAGGAAAAAAGTTCAACATCATTGGTCACTTGAGAAATGCAAATTATAACAACACTGAGATTCCACCTCACCCCAGAAAGAATGGGTGCCATCAGGCTATCAACCAATAACAAATGCTGCAGGGGCTTTGGGGGGAAAGGAACACTGCTCCATCGCTGAGGAGAGTGCTGACTGATGCAGCCACCATGGAAATCAGTATGGAGATTCCTCAAAAAGCTATGATTAGAGGACTCATTTGACTTATTTATGCCCTTTGGGGTATCTTCCCAAAAGAATTAAAAACATTATAACACAGTGATACATGTGCACCCATGTTTATAGCAGCACAATTTGTAATAGCTAAATCCTGGAAATAACCCAAATGCCCATTAATTTAGTTATGGATCAAAGAAAAAGATGTGGTATTTTTATACAATGGCTACTACTCAGCCACAAAGAAAGGGAAACTTGAGACTTTTAGATGAATAGTGAGTAGATGCAACTTGAGACCATACTCATAAGTGAAATAGTATTTCACTTGTGTAAATGTTTACTCACATGTGTAAACATTGATTGCCTCCCTGGTGTGAGCAATTGAGAGTAAATAAGATCTAAAATGCACAATAGATATTGTGAAATAGGATAAAATTTTTAAAAAGGAAAAAAAAACTAGGATGGAGAAAAGGGGAAAGGAAGAAAGAAAAAAGGGAGAAAAAATGCAAGTTAGCTATTCTGTTTCTTAGTTCATAGAAAAGCAAGGTTCATTCTAATATTTTTAGGCCCATATCCAATGCTCTAATTAACTACTTTAAAGATAATAATATGTAATGTGTTAACTATTGTTATTCTTCTATCATCTTGTTGCAGAATTTTGTTGTACCTTTTACCATAAAATTTCAAAAACTACAACTACTGTCTTTCCTTACAAAAAGAGATCTGTTGAATTTATCTGTCCAGTTTTCCTTATACACGTTCTGTAACTGAGTGTCCTACCCCATACCTGTACTGTAAGAACCTGCCTGCCTAGGATCAAGTTTCCCAGGCTTTCTCCATTCGGGGCACCCTTAGTGCCTCTGTAATTTCTTCTCAGTGTCTCCAGGCTCAGAGAGATATTTACCACTTCTGCAGTTAAAAGCAATCAATTTACTAAGTACTCACATGTCCCAATAATTTATTAGCTGTTTAAAAACTTATGCATTAGAAATAAAACTCAGACAAGTATTGCATGTTATCCCTAATATGTTTCTAGGGTAGAAAAAGCATAAAAATAGAAGGAGGCAGACAAGAAGAAGGAGGTGAGAGAGGGAAGGGTTAGAGTTGGGACTGATATGAACAGAGGATGTTAATCCTTGTATGAAACTGAGTAAACTATTTTAAATGTGCATTACATGAAAAAGGGAATAATTTCATAAGAATTATCAGGTGTGTTATTTCCTAATTAAAAAGCATAGATAAAAAGCAATAATTCAACTCAGATCAGAATTAGAAGAGTGTCACTAACTGGGCAACTGGCAATTAAGCTTAGCATTCTCATTCCCCAAAAGCTGATTGACATAGGACAAGAGCTTAAATGATTTCTCAGTTTGTGAAACTCTCCGGGGAGGGAAAGAGTCATACAGAGACAGATTAATCTTCTAGGCCTTTCACTTCCATAGATCCATCCCAAGATGTGGGGGAAAAGCTTAACAGTGTGTTCAAACTGCTGTATGCTTTGTAAACTTTGTGAAAGCAATATATATTTTTTAACATAGATTGTTAAAAGACTCCTATGCCATTCATGTAGTAATTTCCCCCATTAGATTTCTGCCACGCAGTAGAGTTGGAATGGCTGAGTGCATGTGGGGTCCCTGGTAAAGGAAGGTTTGGTTGAGGATGTATTCATTTGGCTTTCCTGGCATATATTTATACTGCTTAAGGTCCCTTCCACATTGCTGTTAGTGTTGGTTGTTCTGGTGAAGGAATGGCTAGTAAGTGTTTCTGCTGCCCACTGGGCTAACTTAACCAATATCATGACATGAAAGTACAGAGACAGAAACTAAGTACAGAGACACAAATATTCCTTATGGTGTCTGATACCATAAGTTGATCAGCAATAAAGGTGACAAAATGTAGAAAGGAGGGAAAATGGTGATGCAGTGATTGAAACCCAAGGAGCCGGAAGCTATCTGTGGAGAAGTCTTCCCATCTTCAGATGTTCACAATTTTAAATTGGATATGCATTTCTCATGACATCTAGTCAAATTTAAACTTCTCTCCTGTTAGGACATACTTAATGATGGAGTATATGCAATAGTAAATGGAACATATTCTTCTGTCTTTCTTTTTAAAAGTTATCCTGTGAAATAACTTCCTTCTTTTATGGAGCATAACCTTTCAGCAATACCAGTGAAATAGATCTTTGTGAGAAACTGAAGCTTTTATTAATCTCAATAAAAAAATTTAATCAATAAAAAAATTTCAATCAATTGTCTTTCTTGAGATCTTTTCACGAAAAATGATTAATTTTTTTTTTTAAATAGGGTCTCACTGTGTAATTCACATTGGCTTTGAAATCCTACATAAGCCAGGCTGGTCTTGAATGCACAGCAATTCTCCTGCCTCAGCTTCCAAAGTGCTGGAGTTACCAGTATGTGACACTGAGCCCGATACAAAATGACTTTTAAAATATTAGCATATGAAGAGAAAAACCAAAGCGCATAGGGGAGAAAGCATTAGGGAGGTGCAGTAAGCCATTAGCTAATAGCTAAGGTTATATTGCTTTTCTGGGTTATGCAATATTTGTGGTACTCATATATTTAAATTGTAATTTGTTGATATTTCTTTTTCCAAAGCTATATTTGTTCATGGCCACTTTTTATATTTTTTCATAAGTGAAATCTACCAAATTATACAGCTGTTAGGTCCTACAAAACCTGGACCTATCCTTGATGCCAAGTATCCCCTTTTAAAAAAATATCTTTACTGCAATGTTCCCAAGAAAAGTCAGTGATATCATACACCTTAATCTCTGGAATATTTAATTCCAAAATAATGCAAACAGTTCATGAAATGACTTTGTAAAAAGCTCACCGCCCATAATGTAATCATCAGTGGACCAAAACCTGAGCAAAGACCTCAGTGAAACACAGAGCAGGGGTTGGTGCTGGAAGCCAGATGCTCTGAGGACCCAGTTTTCCACAGGTATCTTCACTTTCTTCACCTCCTCTAAGCTCAATAGTCTCAAAGGTAACTTTATGATTGTTTTTTAAATAAAGAAAATACATCTACTTTTCTAAAATAGGCTCTCTACATGAAAACGAAGAGCCACAGTTGCCCAGGGCTATTATTTAATGATAGAAAGGTATTTAAATGGATGGATGAATGAATGGGTGGATGAATGGGGAGTTAGATAGTACATGGATGGCTAGGTAGATAGATAGACAGGCACAGATCTAGGAAGAACTTGGGTAGATGTTAAACGTCCTTGTATGGAATTAAGCATTTTCTCCAAATCCATACAGAGTCCACAGCACTTCCGTTTGCATACTGAGTGACAGAACATTCCCTCCTGCATTAGTCAACCTTAGGGCCTACAGAAGTACACTTCTATACTCTGAAAACTTACAATTGCTATAAACCTCCAATTGCTTTATTAAGTGACAAAAAACTGCTAGACTGAGTGATGGTGGTAGAAGGCTCTCAATTTCCACAACAAATAAAAATTTTGAAGAAAGTGTAAAGCATCAGGGGGAGAATGGATGAGAGAAATGGACAGCTGAAGGTGAGATGACAGTAGCCAAGTATGCCCAGGACAATGAGCAATCAGAAAAGATGGGGAAGCTGAAGAAGTAACCAGACATGTCTGGTCAGCCTGCTCAGCCTGGACCTGAAGAGATCTGCATCTTGATTCCACGTGATCACCCTGAATGAGCAGCTCAACTTCCATCATCAACCAGAGGATTTCCAGAAGTCGATGCAGAGGGAGTGAGGCCAGGGTCTCTCTATGCTCTGATCCAGGAAGTTGGTCTCCAGTCCCCACCATGTGGCCCCAGACTATTGTTTCTTCTGTCTTCATTTCTATGTGGGACCTTCCATTTAGATAGCAAACAAGGAAAAGTCAAGGTCTGTCTATAAATCTGACTGTACCATGTGAAAAGGAGGGTAGGAAGTGGAAAGCAAGTGGTACAAGCACCCCAGACACACAGGTGCCAAAGAAGGTGGAGATGGTGAGAGAGTGTAGGAGAAAAGGGTGGGAGACATCTGACGAAGCAGCCTTCCTGTGACTGCCACCAAAGCATCCTCAGAATAAAGCTGATGCCATCACTTTCCAGGATGCTTTCTTTAATAGTACTAGAGAGAAAATTCTGTCCCATTTTAATTGTTTATAAACTCATTCACAGGTGCAATTCTTCTATATAAACATCTTTTATTTGGTCTTGGGGTTGAGGAGGAGGAGGAGGAGGAGGAAGGACTGTGAGGACACAGCCTTCCCCAACTCTAGCATGGCCTTGCCCAGATCCCTAGAGCAGTTCTGAGGTAGCATACAGAGAAACAGGAAACTGCCACCAAGCTCTCTCTCTCTCCCAATTTGAGGAGGGTTTCTGGAAACTAATAGCTCATTGTATGATCTTATGAAATATGACTCAAGAATAGAACAGATTTTTACCAATGAGTACAGGAAATAGTGTTTACACTTTATTTCCTTTCTTTTTATAATTTTTGTTTTTAAAGAGAATGAAACCAAACAAAATAAAACAGAATAAAGCCAATCAAAACAAAACAATGAAAGCAATATAGGACTTCAAGACAAAATAGGAATTTAACGATGACTACCATAATATATCTTGTTATCCTCAAAGTAGCTGTCCATACCATCCTCTGCATGACACTTTGCACTTTCTTCAAAACTTTTATTTGTTGTGTAAGTTGAGTGCCTACTACTGCTATCACTCAGTCTTGCAGGTTTTGTCACTTAGTAAAGCATGGGAGGTTTACAGCAATTGTTAGTTTTCAGAAGATCTAAGCATACTGTAGAGAGTGACCAAGGAAAAATCAAGGTCTGTCTATAAAGTAGCTGTTTGTTGGATAAAATCCAACAAAACAAAACATAATAAAAATAAACCAAGCCAAACAATAAAAATAGAGGACTTCAAAACAGGATAATAGGAAATTAACAGTGGCTACTGTAATATCTCTGGCTATCTTCAAAATAGCAGCCCAGATCATCAGACATAGGTATGTTAAATTAACCAAACAATACAAGAACTAAGTAGCTTTTTTACTTCAATTGTTATCTTTTCAGAAATTTCAGGTGTGTGACTTCTAATTTATATTTTGTCTGGGTCACCTGCACTTGCTCTGTGTGGGCTGGCAGTCTGAGATTATATTTCACTCTTTCATCTTGACATTTTCCTGTGTTCCTGCAAATCAGCCCATGCTACATCCCAGGTGCTTCCTGCATTGACTGCCAGTCTCTTGGGGCAGTGGATTGGACTAGGCACCTGGGTTCCTCTGATCCAGGGTTCCTTAGTGGAGAGACACAGGCAGTGGTTCACTGATGGTCTTCCTGATGCTCCATCTGATGGTGGTGGTGGGACCTCATGGCACGGCTTCTCCAGGTCAGCACTGGGCTCACCAGATCACTCCAGGCCACTCATGCATGGCCTCTGAAGAACTCCACTGATAGAAGACTAGTCCCAGTCCCTACATCCATAGTCAAAGATTGGCCACACACACAGCACATCTCAGGGATGTAACATAGACATTATCACAGGACAGTAAACATCAGAAGAAAGCAGGTTCTTTGAATAGCTATAAAGAACCAACTACATTGGAGGATAACACTGAGGAACAGATATCTGCTTGCCTCTTTGAGAGAGGCCTCAATGTTACTAGCAGAGCTCTATATCATGAGAGGTTGGCAGGCAGCAACATAGAAAGACAGAACAGAGGACACAAATAAAAGAATAGATGGGCTTAGGAAAAGATAGAAACAAAAAATGCCCAACATAGGAGAGAAATAGAATCCATGAAACAGATCCAAATAGAAATCCAGGAGACTAAAACTTCCATTGAAAGTATATGTAACAGATGGAACAAGGAGAAGTTAGAATTTCAGATCCTGAAGACAGAATTCCAGTTAGTGACCATGAAAAGAAAGATATCTCAAAAATGGACTTTAGTTTCTTAAGATGATACATTTAAAAATCTTACATGACCTCTACAGTTTTATTCTGACTCCACACTGGCAAAAGAAAACTTAGAGTGTAAAAGGAGATTATTTTCAAGACAAAAACATCATGCCAGGATTTGACTAGTCATCCTAGCATTTATATAATTGACTAATTTAATTTATTACTAAAGAAACCACCTTTGTTTACTGTTGCCATGATGGCAGACCAAATCTCATGGTGTAATACGTCATAATCCTCGAGGTCTTTAGAGTCAAGTAACTCTAAAGGATTAGCATCACTGTGGTTGCTGGGAAGGGTTAGCATCTTTCCTCCCCCTAAGATGATATCCAGGGTGAGCACATTATGGCTTCAATCACTCTCCACTAACTGACTCAGAAATGGGCAGGCCTTCCCTTTCTAAGCAGGAGGGAACTGCAGAGAGACTTACTCAGCTCTGGTAAAGAAGTCAGTATCTCCCCTGGTGACAGTGGACACAGATGCTTTTGGCAGCTGCTATTAGTCAGGGCCTCATCAAGATCTACTTGCTGTGCTTAAATTAGGACAACTCAAGAATGATTTAGTAAGAGCTGGGCACAATGGGTCATGTCAATAACCCCAGCTATGCAAGGAGCTGAGGCAAAAGGATCACTTGCTTGAGGCCAACCTGGACAGCATAGTAAGTCTCAAAACAAAATTTTTTTTAAAAGGCTGGGATTGTAAGTAACTCAGTGATAGAATGTACAAGGTACTGGATCAACCCTAGTATAACAACAAAAAATAATGAAAGAAATTATTCACAAGGCTATGGGCAGGTTGAAAGGAAAACACAGGGAATAAGGGAGACCCCAGAACATGAAACAGAACAGCTATCATCACACCTAAAGGCACAAGGGGTGGGAGTGTCAGAACCCAGTAAAGAGCAGTGACAGAGTAGGCCACCTGGAGAAGAGCCATGCACTTTCCACGTTAAGGAGTGTATTCAGCACAGCTGGACCTGGCAGGGGGGCAGCCAGATAAGTAAATACCCCATCTTCACTCTTCTCTCTGTTCAAGTTCCTGCAAGGGCTCAGCATTAGCTGAATCTAAACAGAAGCCAGAAGGTAAGGAATCCCATTCATACAACCCATACATATCACAGAGAAGAGAGGAAGGAATAACTGGGAAATATTTAATATGCAGCCTCTTCTGGCTGTAGGAGGGGCCAGTCCATGCATGAAGCTGGGACAAGAGATGTCAGACAGACACAAAGCAACTGGTGACAAGCAACCTTGAAGTCTGCCCTATCCTGGGATTTCTGCTATGTAAGGAAGTCATGTTTCCATATCATATAAATAAGCTTAACTTGGAGGACTTCAGCAGAAACTACCTTACACTGATGATTTTCAAAGAGCAAATTAACTCATTAGAGGCTTGAGAACTCATTTTAGTAAGTTAAAATCAGTACTCTTTAGAAATGAAGAGAAAGAGTGGAGCATATAGGTGTACCACACAGAAAGGAATGAATATCTTTTCTTAGACTTGTTTCCATTTTTAGTTTTGTCCAAGAAACTACAGTTCTTTCAATAGTTTCTCTCAATATTTATTTTTTAGATCTCATGTATTTTCAAGGTGTGCCCCTTTTTGTACAAAAAATGTGTCACTCCCCATTTCTGAAGATCCTGAAGAATGATTTGAGCCTCATATTAACAGAAACTGATTTATTTTGCCCTGAGCCTAAAGCTCTCTCTAAGGAGAAAGCTTTACACGCTGGGCATTTTCCTCTCTGAGTCCATTCGTAGGCTGTTATAAAATTGCTCCTGCCAAACAAGCTCACTACCCTAAAAAGGACCAGAAGTAATTGATCTAACAGTTCTAACAAATACTAGCATCTCCCTGGGTTCTACTAGTAAAACACTGAACAGAGTTTTGTGCTCACTTCTCTTTTTTGTTTTTATGTTGTTCAGGTTGAACTTGAATTTTCAATGTTTCTGCCTCGGCCCCCCCAGTAGCTAGGAATATAGATGAATTCCACTGCACCCAGCTAAACTCACTTTTGAAATATCTTATTGCTGGAACTTCTCAATTCTGTGTTATTGTCAGACAATGATCAGATGAAATGAAGCATTTCCAATAAAAGGCCTTAAGGAAGGTGGTCAAGTGCAAATGCCCCTAAGGAATACTTTCAGCTACAAGTAATATAAAAGAAATAATATTTGATTGTTTCCACTAACAAATTATCCAGAGGTTGGTGCTTCTGGTTCCAATTAGGGGGTAGAAGCTCAAGATAGATCAAGGATTCAGGCTTTTTTTTATATGTTCACCCTGCTATCTCAGTGCCTTTTTATCTAGTCTTTTGTCAAATGGTAGTTTCAGAGAGATCAATATAGCTGCCAGCAAGTTATCCTTAGTTACTTTCAAGACAATGAGAAAAATTTGGGGGAACCAAACGGCTTCTTCAAAGCCTCTATATTTTTAATCAGGAAGAAAATCTTCCCTACTTGACTCTCACTCTCCACCTGTAGAAGTAACTACATCTTTTCGGCCAGGAGTTGGCCATTTCCCAAATGCTGAACCAAAACTGGCAGAGGGGAATTGAATTACCATGGCTGGCTAAGACCAGTGAGATTCACACGCTAAATTCCCCATGAGATTCTTCCTGCCTGGAGATTTAGGGATTGAAACAAACAGGAAGTGGCTGGTGAATAAGCAAGTAACATAACTTCTCCACTTCCTTTCATTCTGCCATCAAAATTGGGCTGCTGCATCAGAGCAGGCTCTGTGACTTTTGTAACAGCTCATCCACAAGGATCTCAGAAAAATAGGTCACCTATGTGACTTCTCCATAGTGGATAAAAGAAAAAGAAAACTGAGGTATTTAAAACATGACTTGACTCTCATAAAGCTTTGCTTCAACAGGAAGGCTTTAGCTAAATACTGTTTTTGCCAACTGCCTCCTAGAACGAGGCTAAGGATATACAAACCCCTAATGGCTCAGGATCACAAGTCAATTAGAATAAATGGGCTGAGACATTTCAGGTTTTTTTTTTTTAAATTCTCTTCATATTCATAGTCCATCAAATCTGTGAGCAATTCCAAGTGCTGGCTCTCTAATGTGCCCACAAACGCATCCATGTTAAAATTCATACACAGGGAAGACTGAACCAACACCTTGTTGGCTGACACATTCCCCTGAATGTGCTTTTCTGCTAGATCATATGCATATGCAGAATAAAATGCAATTCAGATTGTTTACTTGAGTAGTAAAAAAATCTTACTTAGATGTTCTGATAGAAACTAACCCCCTTGTTTTTAGTGGATTAAAGCTATTTTATTAAAACTGAATACCAAATTCATCAGAGTTCCACTAAAATATTGAAATGATCAGATATAACTTTCTGCATTGTCAAAAACTGGGAGAAGTTCAGCATGGAAGAATGTGAGCATAACTCAGGTGATGTTTGACCTTGCCTTGGATGCAGATGCTCCTGCTGCTAGACATCATGTAGTGAGCAGGGCTACGGGATTTAGGTCACTTACTCTGGGAGATGGCGTGTGGACATTTTCCAGGCATGCTCTCATTTAATTCTCACAAGTCTAAGAACTGGAAATTACTTTTAAACTTTGACATCAGAGGCAACTTCTTAGGAAAATAAAGTAAATGTTTTATGTTTATTTTTATCTTAAAATGATAACATTTTGCTGGGTGTGATGGTGCATACCTATAATCCTAGCTCTTGAGAGGCTGATGCAGTAAGTTTGAGTTTGAGGCCAGACTGAACTACATGAGACCTTGTTTCAGATAGTCAAATGAATTAATTTTGAAAATAATGTTTTATTTGGAAATATTTTGAGGTCCTCAATGTATAACCATTAGATTGGATCAGATCCATTATATTTGCTGAAGTCCATGGATATTAGAGATGCGACGCAAGTTGTCCATTTAGACTACTAAAGTTCTTTGGTGACAACTGAAACAGAGGCTGGATAATTTAAGTAAAACCAAAACATTGGAGAAACAAGGACTAGCTCACCCAGTCAAAGGTGAACAAAGAAATCATTGCAATTCTAAGTATAATCCCTGGTTTTTAGGTCATAGGAATGCATAGACGGCTTTCTTCAGAGGAAAAAATAAATCTGTAAAGACAGTCAGCTCCAGTCCCTTCCTGTTTATGTGGTCTGCAATTCCAGGCAGTGAGGTTGACCCTCATTGCTCTAGCCTAGATTACATGCCTCACTGCTTTTCAAGAGAAGAAAGAGATCTTGGTTTTAAAGCTCGAATCGGACGTGACTCTCCCAGCATGCAACCTGTTTGCCAGCAGAGACTCAGTGGAGACTCAGCTCAGCACCAAGTCTGTTCTCAGCAAACACAGAATGTCCTAAAGCAGGTAAGACAGGGCAAGGAATCTTGAAGGTCCCTGGACATCTGGAAATACCCAAAAATTTATACGGGATGCCTCAAGGACTTTGCTGAACTGCAAGACATCCAGAGAACTTTGACCACTGATGTTTACTAACATCTTCCTGCCTAATGTCCCTTGCCTTCTTCCAATCCCTATAAAAAAAGGTCCACTTTTCTTTGTGCCCTATAGATGACCTTACTGCTCTCTGTCTGCCTACTCTTAGGTATTAAACTGAATGCCGTTTGCTTTCACAAAAGCCTGAGAGTGGTCTCTGCCTCATGCAGCAGTTCCTTACATTAGTCACTAACACATAATAGGGAAGTGGTAGTTCCCGTCATGAAAAGGAAGGTGCTGCTGGAGAAAAGGAAGGAGTGGGTGCTTAGCTGGCAAATGCACCCAAAGTGCACAACAATTTACTACCTCACTGGAATTCACCTCTAAACCACTCCAAATCCTTGTTCTTCACCATTTTCCTACTCTCCTCCCAGTCTCTCAAGAAAAAAGGCACCCCAGTAAAGCAAAATGAGATAAATATATAATAATTATCAAATAGGGCTTGCCCCTCCTGGGTATAGATCAGGGATAAGAATAACAGTCACAGAAAGGCCTTAAGAATCCAAAGGCAGGCCATGCTGGTGGTTCTGGTATCCCACCTGCTGGTCACTGTAGTGTGGTGGCCCACCCCCTAGGCTATACTGCTAGCAGGTGTAGTGAGCCAAATCTGGGGTCCCTGCATTATACAAGTGTGTACTTCCTGTTTCTAGCAGCCTGATGTCAGAACATTCACGTCATTGCTACTATCAGTATCACCCAGAAGTTTCATTAGTAGTTTACTGTTTCGATATTAGCTCTGGGAAAATGTCAACTTATACTTTAAAAATTCCAAGTTCCTTTTTGAAGTAAGGATTTGTTTCTTTTCCTTCACAAAATTTCCATGGTTTCAATGAATATGTGAAGAGACAAATCACAATTTTTTTCTTCTTAAATTACACTTGTGTTTTCACAAGTGTAATTTAAGAAGAAACCACCTAAAAATCTTTTTGATATTTTAATATTCTTGCTGCTGTACCATATATTAAAGTAACCACCTAAAAATCTTTTTGATATTTTAATGTTCTTGCTGCTGTACCATATATTAATTTGAAAACTTGGAACTTCATTTGGAACCATGAAATTGTACATCTTCTTACCTCTTAAACTATTGTATATATTTTAGCCCAGCATTGTCTTGGTGGATAAAATAAAAGGACAAGTTTCCAGAACAAAAGAAAGAAGAAAGTGAGAGAGGAAAAGGAGAAAGAAAAAAGAATGAATAAGCTAGGAATTATTTTTTAACTGACATTTATTGAGGACATAAGGTGTGATACATATCCACACACTCAGTTTTTATTGACAGCAAAGATAGTTACTGCTATAAATAAATGAAAGAAATTAAAGGATAAAGTGCAAAAAGAAGTCAGCTCATAGCTTCAAATGGAATGGGCTCTAGCAGTGCTCTGTTGAAGACTTTAAAAGGTAAGCAGTTGTTATTTTTTAAAAAAGTTTTTGTAGGTTCCAATATATGTATCAAACTGAGGGTCAGAGGATGGCACACTGGATCGAGCCTGTGGGATTCCAATCCCAGCTGTACTGCGTGAGAGCTACCTGACAAAAATCAAAGAACACCACAAGTTATATCTGTAGGGGTCTGTTTTCTCATATATGAAGTGGGATGATGAAGCCACCAACTATATATATATAGTATGTGTGTGAGAGAGAGAGAGAGAAAGAAGAAGAAGAGGAGGAAGAGGAAGAGGAAGAAGAAGAAGAATGCAGAACAGTGCTAGGACTTTACATTATTATATTCATCAGGGTAGGATGCTATGGAATCATGAAATTTGTGTTTGCAGTAACAATAGGAGTGTGGAAAGATTATCATAAAACAGTATATGAATTATGAGTCTAATTTTACTTTTTAGATACAGTTATACCTCAGTACTCATTGTTAATCCACTCTGTAAAACCCATTCATGTGGAATCCATGTGAAAAGTAACACAACTAACAAGTACTAAATGAACTTTTCCATATGAAATATTATTAGGGATAGCTGCCTGCATTCAGACTCCTGCATGAGGTGCACAGGAAAGCTTTGGAACATTGCTCCAAGCCAGAAAGACCCCACCCATCCTCCCTAATCATCTGAGGCCACAACAGAAATCCCTGCAGGCCTGACTGGGCCATGTCCAGTGACCCCCAGGAAGCAGATAGCTGCCCACATCCAGTCTCCTGCATGAGGTGATTTCCAGCACACAGGGAAGATTTGGGACATCGCTCTGAGCTGGTAAGACCCTGCCCAGCCTACCAAATCACCTGAAAGGACACAGAGGGTGCTGTGGACCTAACTGGACCATGCCCAGAAACCCCCAGGCTGCGGACAGCTGCCTGCATCAGGCCTTGTGAGCTGAAAGTGCATGAAGTGATTTCCAGTTCACAAGGAAGCCTTGGAACATTGCTCAGAGCCTGGAAATACAGGAAAATGATAAAACAAAAAGAGCAAAATGCAATCTCAAACATCCAGCCCATCCCAAGAAAGCCTAGGAGACATGGACACAGAAGAAAATGTAAGCCATACACCTGAAATACCTGAAATGATATCAACTGAAGTAAAGAACTGCAGGAAGCTATAAAAGAACTCAGATCAGAAATAATCTCCCAGGTAAAAGAATAAATGATAAATGCAATAAAAGAAATGCTAAAAACATCTAAAGAAGACATAGTTAAAAAATTAGAGGAACAATGCAAAAAGATGGAAACATTGAGTAAACAATATAAGAAACAAACAGATGCATGAAGCAGACATACAGGAAATCAAAAATTCCATCGAAAACTGTCAAAAACACCTCAATGAAAGTGAAGATAGAGTTTCAGACCTCGAAGACAAGATTGTAGCTAGTGAACAGGAAAGAAAAGATCGTTTAAAGATAACAAGGAATCAGGAAATAATAATTCAACAGCTACAAGATGATGCAAAGAAGGACAACATAAGACTGATAGGTATAAACGAAAAAGAAGTGACAACACAAATGATATCAAGAGGCTATTTACAGAAGTAATAGCTGAAAATTTCCCAAACATGAGAATGGAAACTGACATACAGATTAGTGAAGCATATAGAACTCCAAATAGCCATAACCAAAATAAAACTATACCCAGACATATAATAATCAAAATCTCAGAAATCCAACATAAAAACAGATTATTAAAAGCTGTTAGAGAGAAGAGACAGATCACCTATAAAGCCTATCAGAATCACAGCAGACTTCTCAACACAATGAAGTCAAGAAGAGCATGGAGTGAAGTATTTAAGATCCTACAGGAAAATGACTTCCAATCCAGACTAATGTACCCTGCAAAATTGGCCTTCAAAATGGATGGAGAAATAAGATACTTCCACGACAAAGAACAGCTGAAGAATTTCATGACCACCAAACCAACCCTGCAAAGAATACTGAAAGACATTCTAGATAGAGATAGGAAAAAAAACACTAAACAAGACAAATAATTAAACAGACTGGAAAGGTAAAGAATTAACAGCAGAAATATAACATGTCAAAAATAAACCAATATACATCAGTTATAACCGTTAATGTAAATGGCCTCAGTTCACCAATTAAAAGAAACAGACTGGCAGAATGGGTCAACAAACAACATCCAAGCACATGCTATATACAAGAAACCCATCTAACCCAAAAGGAAACCCATAGACTGAGAGTCAAAGGATGGAAAACAATACTCCATGCAACTCCAAGTAACAGAAGGAAAACAATACACCAAAAAGCAGGGGTAGCTATTCTGTTTGCAGACAATGTACCTCAAACTAAGAATGATCAGAAGAGATAAAGAAAGTTACTATGTACTAGTTAGGGGAAAACTCCAAGAGGAAGAAAGAGGTAACAATCTTAAATATCTATGTACCAAATTTGGGAGCATGCAGCTATACAAAACAAATATTAACAGAAATGAAAAATCAAATAAACAATAACACAATTATAACAGGAGACCTTAACATGTCATTAACACAAAGGGACAAATCAACTAGACAGGAAATCAGCAAAGAACTAACAAAATTGAATCACACTTGTGAACAAATGTACTTGGTGGATGTATACAGAGTGTTCCACCCAACAACATCAACATATACATTCTTCTCAGCAGCACATGGGACATTCTCTAAAATAAACCGTATTCTAGCCCACAGAACATGCTTAAGTAAACACAAAAGAATTGAAATTTTCCCATGCATGTTATCATATCATAGTGCATTAAATTAGAAATTAATGAAAAAAGAAATGGCAAAAACCCCACAAACACATTGAAATTGAATAATACACTCTTGAGCAATCAGTGGATCACAGAGGAAATTAAAGAAGAAAGTAAACAATACCTACAAGCAAATGAAAATACAATTACAACTTACCAGAACCTGTGGGATGCAATGAAAGCAGTACTAGAGGAAAATTTATTGCAGTGAATTCCCACATCAGGAAAACAGAATGAACACAAATAAACCACCTGATGCTACACCTCAAACATCTAGAAAAAGAAGAATAAGTCAAGCCCAAAGCCAAAAGAAGGGAGGAAATGACAAAGATCAGAGCAGAAATCAATGAAATAGAGACTAAGAAAACAATACAAAGAATCAATGAATCAAAGAGTTGGTTCTTTGAAAGAATACATGAAATTGACAGGCCTCTAGCCAGCCTTATTTAAAAAAAGAAAGGAAAAACTCAAGTTCATGCAATGAGGAATGAAAAGGGTGAAGTCACTACAGACCCTGTGGAAATACAGATCATTAATACTTATTTCAAAAACCTCTACTCTCATAGGCTTGATAACACAGAAGAAATGGACAGATTCCTAGAAACATATGAATTGCCAAAGCTGGGTCAAGAAGATGAAAACTGCTGAATAACCCAATTTTAATTAATGAAATTGAAAATGTAATTAAATCCTTACCAACAAAGAAAAACCCAGGACCAGATGGATTCACTGTAGAATTCTACAAGAAATTCAAAGACGTAATGCTGACACTCCTCAAACAGTTCAATGAAATTGAGAGGGAAGCAATTCTCCCTAACTCATTCCTGGAAGCAAATATTACTGTAATACCAAAACCTGAGAAAGACCCACCCAAAAAAGAGAACTACGGGCCAATCTCCCTAATGAACATAGATGCAAAAATTCTCAATAAAATATTGGCACACAGGATGCAGCAAATCATCAAGAAGATTATACACCACAACCAAGTGGGATTCATCCCAGGAATGCAGGGATTGTTCAACATATGCAAATCAATAAATATAATCCACTATATCAATAGAGCCAGAAATGAGAACTACATGATCATTTCTATAGATGCAGAAAAAGCTTTTGAGAAAGTCCAACACTTATTTATGATAAGAACCTTACAGAAAATTGGAGTAGATGGCCTTACCTCAATATGATAAAAGCCATCTATGACAAACCAACAGCCAGAATCATATTAAATGGCCAAAAACTGAAAGCCTTTACCTTAAAATCAGGAATAAGACATAGATTTCCATTATTGCCACTCCTATTCAATATACTGCTGGAAGTACTACTCAGAGCAATTAGACAAGAGAGCAAAATAAAAGGAGTAAGGATAGGAAAAAAAGAAGTTAAACTATCATTATTTGCACATGACATGATACTCTACATAGAAGACCTCCAAAACTCCATTGAAAGACTCCTAGGTGTAATAAATACATTCAGTAAGGTAGCTGGATACAAACTCAACACTCAAAAATCAACAACATTCCTATACACTAACAACAAAACCACTGAGAGAGAAATAAGAGAAGCCACTCCCTTCACAATAACATCCCACAAAATGAAATACTTAGGAATCAACCTAACAAAAGAAGTAAAAGATCTATTCAGGGAAAATTGTAATACCCTGAAAAAAAAAATTGAAGAGGACCTCACAAAATGGAAAGACATCCCTTGTTCATGGATAGGAAGAACAAATATTGTAAAAATGGCCATTCTCCCAAAATTGTTACACATATTTAATGCAATCCCAATCAAAATACCACTAGCATACCTCACAGATCTAGAGAAATCATCCCTAAAATTCATCTGGAACCTGAAGAGACCTAGAATAGCAAAGGCAATTCTAAGCAACAAAGGCAAGGCAAGAGGCATCACAATCCCTGACTTAAAGTTAAACTACAAAGCTACTGTAATAAAATCAACATGGTACTGGAAAAAAACAGACCTGAAGATCAATAGAATAGATTAGAAAATACAACTACAACTACAAACACACTCAGTCACCTTATCTTTGATAAAGGGGCCAAGCACATTCACTGGAAGAAAGATAGTCTCTTTAATAAATGGTGCTGGAAAAATTGGCTCTCCATATGCTGAAAAATAAAACTAGACCCCTGCCTATCACCATGTACTAAACTAAAATATAAATGGATCAAAGATATAAATATTAAAACAGAGACATTAAATCTGTTGGAAGATAAAGTAAGTAGAAATCTTGAAGACATAGGGGTAGAATTCATGAACAAAACTCAAACTGCATACTTGCCAGAATCAATAACTGGGATCACATCTTATTAAAGAGTTTTTGCATGTCAAAAGAAATCTCCAGCATTGTGAAAAGAAAACCCACAAATTGGGAAAAAGCCTTAGTCAACTGTCCCTCAGACAAAGGACTTCTGTCTAAAACATATAAAGAATTTTAAAAAATCAGACCCCCTGAAATTCAAAGACCCAATCCAAAAATGGGCATCAGAGATGAATACAAATGGCAAATAAATACATGAAAAAATGTTCAGCATCATTGGTCATTAAAGAAATGCAAATTAAAACCACACTGAGATTCCATCTCACTCCAGAAAGAATGGCCAGGATGAAGAAAACTACTAACAACAAATGCTGGAGAGGCTGCAACGGGAAAAAGGAACACTTCTGCACTGTTGGTGGGAAGCAGACTGAAGCAACTACTGTGGAGGTCAGTCTGGAGGTTTCTCAAAAAGATGGGATTAGAAGGACCATTTCACCCAACTATTTCACTTTGGGGCATATTCCCAGAAGAACTGAAAACATCATACCACAGTGATATATGTGCACTCATCTTTATAGTAGCACAATATGTAATAGCCAGATCTTGGAAACCACCTAAATACCCATCAACTTAGGAATGGATAAAAAAAAAATGGTGTTTTTATAGAATGGAGTACTACTCAGCTATAAACAATGATCACATTGAGATATTTATAAATAAATGGACTCAACTTCAGACCACACTCATAAGTGAAATAAATAAAACTCACATGTTTAAATATCATATTGTCTCCCTTGTGTAACAATTGGTAAGAGTACATAAGATATAAAATCCTCAATAAATACAGTGAAAGGATAAGAATCTGCTCAAAAGGGAAAAAATAATATCTCAGGGAAAAGGAGGAAACAGAAAAAGGAAGGGAAAAGAAAAAAATATCTAAAATTGTATAATCGCACTTAGGATAGCTAAGACGATTATGCTACAAATTCCCTAACTTCTTGGAACAAAACAGCTAACATTCATAAGATTGAAACAATTTTGCATGTCAATGTCTGGTGATCTGAGGAACTCTTGAAGAACATTATATAAAATAACAACCCTAGTTATGCTCCTACCACTTTGTTTTGAAGGCTTATATTGTCATTGTTTTGGGCCCTTTGCTATTGTTATTTATTTTTCTTTTTGTTTTGTGTTTTTCTGTAATTTGTTTTGCTTTGGTTTGTTTTTCCCTCTAATACAGAAAGGATAGGTATATAGGTTATACATGTGTATAACTTACCCTAAAAAGTTTATGAGAATTGATTATATTATGAGTTATGAAATGAACAGCTACTTTGAAGAAAAAGAGACATGATAGTATCCATCCATTGCTGATACTGTATCGTCATGCTGTGAAATCCAGTAATGCTATTATTCTTTGTTCAGAGTGGCTTTAGCCTGTTTTGTATTGTTTAATTTCAACATACATGAAGGTATGGACAGCTAATTTAAATGAGAACAAGAGACGTTATGTCAGCCATTGTTGATTTTTCTATTGTCTGGTTTTGAAGGCCTATAACGCCTACATCATTCTGTTCTGATCAGTTTAATACTATTTTGTTTTGTATGAATTCATTGTGTGTGAAAATATGGACAATTATTTGGAAGAAAACAAAAGACATTATGGTAGGCATGGTAGGTGTCCTATGATCTTGCTTTGAATTCTGGCTCACTTACATTGTTTTCTTCTGATCTACTTTGTTCTGTTTTGTTATGTTTGTTCTATCCACTTTAAAATAATAAAAAAGAGAGGAGCTAAAGATAGCTATTCAGTGAGCAACAAAATACAGAGCCTCCCAGGGAGAAACAACCCATATGCCAGAATAAAACATCCTGGAGAGATCCAGAGAGAGGGAGATGGATCCTCTTGACACAGGAAAAAATTAAAATGAAAAAAGCTCATCAAAAACACAGTCTTGGGGCTACAATTGGAATAGCTAAAATTAGTGGACATGGTGCTTTCGCTGTGACCCGCCTAGCCACCTGAACTTCCATGGGCCATGACCTGCCACAACCTGCAGAGCCGCCCAAACTCATTCTCACAGTGACTTACAGGAGCCACAGCTGCACTGAAGTTGGGGGTTGGTGAGCCCAACAGAGAACGGAGCCAGTGAAGGGACCTTCATTAATCCACAGTCAGTGCTGGGAATAAGACCCCCCCACACGTAGGGTGTGACCAAATGAGAGATATGTTAGAATCAGGCAGGAGGAGCCTGAACTAGGAACAACAGTGACTTCAATTGGTTGCTCCCTCCCCAGAGCAGATTTTGGGATTTGCTTGAACTGGGTCATGCCCCTGGCCGGGAACCAATAAGCCAACCCAAACTGATTCCCTACACCTAGCACACACTAACCTGGTGAAGGCCCCTGGAGTTTGACTGGCTCATTGGGAGGGGCCAACATATGCAGTCCCTGCTTACACCTCATTGACAAAAGCAAACAGGAAAGGGAAGAAATCCCTTGCCAACGTGCTTCAGAAGAACCATAACCAACAAGGAAAGGGGCTGAGACCTCCACTATATACCTGTATAGAAGAAACCAAAAACATGACAAGAGAGAGAAATAAGAAAAAGCCCCCCAGCCCAAAACCCTGAGAACACTGATCCAGGAGAGGGAAAAACAAAAGAGACTGAGGGCAGCAAACATGCAACATCAGACATGGCTTCAATGAACATTAAGAGATATCTTTGGGACCTTATAGATGAGCTCAAAATTGAAATATGAAATCAGGTAAAGGAAAATATAAGTAGATTAATAAAAGAAATGCTAAGCACCTCTCAAGAAGACACAGACAGAAGAAGGGAGGAACACAAAAAAAGGAGAGAAACATTCAATAAAGAATATAAAGAGAATATAGAATACATGAAGCAGAGTCAAAGAGATTACCAGGAAATTAAAAAAACTCTACTGAAAGCTGGCAAAACTGCTTAGAAGAAACTAAGGATAGACTATCAAAACTTAAAGTCAAGTTTGCAATGTGTGATCATGAAAGAAAAGATCTCTTAAAAATAATAAGGAACCAGGCAATAACAATATAAAGGCTAGAAGATGACAAGAGAATCTATAATTTAAGGATAAGAAATGTGAACAAAGAAGCAGGAATAAAAACAGGCAAATTACAAAGGCTATACATGGAAATAATTAAGGAAAACTTCCCAAGCATAGAAAAAGAAAATGATATTTGGATATATGAGGCATACAGAACTCCAGCCACCTACAACCAAAACAGAGTTACACCCAGTCACATAATAATCAAGATACCAGGGCCATGGATTTAGCTCAGTGGCATAAGTGCCTGCCTGGCTAGTGTAAGGTCATGAGTTCGATCCCCGGTACCAAAAAATAATAATAATAATAATAAAGATACCAGAAATTCAATATAAAAACAGAATATTAAAAGCCATCAGAGAAAAGAAACAGATTACCTATAAAGCAAAGCCCATCAAGATCACGGCAGACTTCTTGACACAGACCATCAGATCAAGAAGAGCTTGGAGCAAAGTATTCCAAGCCCTGAAAGAAAATGACCTTCAGCCCAGATTGATGTACCCTGCAAAACTGTCACTAGAAATTAATGGAGAAACAAGATGCTTCCATGACAAAGAGGAACTGGAGGAATTTGTGACCACCAACCAACCCTACAGAGAATACTGAAGGACATTCTAGAGAGAGAGAGGGAAAAAAATACCAGGATTTCAGGAATAGTGGCAGAGAGGCCTCAATGAATGGGGCAAGCAGTAGAATGAAGGAGAAAAGTGGACAACCAATGGCAGAAAAATAGCATAGCAGAAATGAGGCAGAGAAGATTGGCTATAATCTCTAACATAGATAGCCTTGGTACACTTAAAAAAAAGACAGGCAGAGTAGATCAGGAGGTAGGGTCCATTGAGATGCTCTGTATAGGAACTATAATCAACCTAAAAGAAGGTTTATGGACTGAAAATCAAATATGAGAAAACAATGCTCTATGTGACAGCAAGCCAAAGAGAAATAGGAACAACTTGACCACCACCTGTAGATAGGTTGGAAAGACAGGATACTTATGTGCAGTAGAGAACTACTCAGCTATAATGAAGGAAAACCTTGAGGCTTTTGTAGGTAAAGGGACACAACTTGAGATCAAGTTCGGGAGTAAGAAGGTTCAGAACCACTTAGGTAAAAAGCAGGTTGCCCCCCCAATCTAAAAACTGAGGGAGTTGGTGGGACCCAAAATGTGCAGTGCCCTATGGGAGTAAAAGAGAAAGACTAGCCTAAAAAAAGAAGGCAGAGAATATTGTTAATAGTGTACCAGGATTTAAAACCCACATTACTCACACCACTCTGCTTATATTCTGTTCCAGTCTGTCTACTTGTACTAGATTTGAAGACACAGATAGTTATCCCAAAAATAGCAGGATATAGTATGGTAATCATCCTTAATTTCCTATTAACTTAATCTGAAGCTCTGCATAACTTACACTGTTTTACCATGACTTATGGTAATAGAATCTGGTTTGATAAATTGCTATTTTGTATTGATAGATTTTATTCAAAGCTGCTATGATTGATAGTATCAAGTCTGAGAGTATAGGAAACTACACTGAAGATGACAAGATTCACTAGAATATCCACTCTGGCTTGATTATTACCTGCCTTTGAGGTTTTATACTGTCTACAGTGTTTTATTTTTAGTAATATTGTTATATACTGCTATATTCAATTATATTGCTATATTCAATTATGCCTGATGATATAGACTGATGATATAGATGATAATTATGCCTTATTCTTTTGAAGATAATAGAAGATATTGAAGAGAACACAGTAACCATTGTAGATCACCTTGTACTGTGGTTTTACATGACTTTTTGGTTTCATATTTTTATAGGAATTTGTTTTGTTTTGTCTTGCTATGTTTTGTTTTTCCCTCTAATACAGAAAAGATAGAAATATATGTAGAGACTCATGCATATGTAGCTGTTTACAGTCTCACTGTTTGAATATCTACATTGTATTCTTTAATTTTGTGATTTGAACAACTATTTCTAAGAAGACAATATGTAATTTATCAATTAGTGATTTCTTACTGTTTATCTTTTTTTTTAAATTCTGTATTATTTCTACCCTTTTCATGTTTTTTCTCTTTAAATAAATAATAATAAAATAATAAAAAAGAAATATTATTGGAAATAATTTGTGACAGCTCCCCAGAAATTTCACCTTTTACTGGGCTAATGTTGGGTTGATATAAACCTTTTAGGCTTAGTGGTGCCATTCTGAACCATTTTTGTTGCCCATGTTTAGCAATTAAAATACACAAAAGTATAAGTCTGGGACAAGCAATATAAGGGTTCTGAATTGTTCAGAATCTGACAGTGATACCAGCCACAAGGGTTGAAGTATATTTTTCTGTTCAAAATGGGAAAGTACTAGGTTTCACTAGTACTAGGTAGATTGTGCATCTGTAAGGGACTGTGGCTTAGTAGTAGAGCACTTATCTAGCATGCAGGAGGCCTTGGGTTCCATCCACAGTGTGAGAAGATTGGAAAAGGAGGCGAGAAAGGTAAAAGAGAGAGAGAGGCAGCGAGGCAAGGAAAAAGGAAAGACTTGTCTTTGTATTTCTATTTGTATGTCAAATGTATGTTAAAGGAAGCATAGACAACATCATGGAAGCAGTGATTACCTTTGAGTGGAGTTCTTTAAGTGATTGGATTATTCACTGTCCTTCCATGGTTCCAAATTTTATGAAATGACTCTGACTGACCTTGTATTAAGAAAAAAAAACCATTATAAGTGGAACCAGTATTTTTAAATGGTTTTAAGTAGGAAGTTTGAAATCAAGAAGAAAAAGGCCCTTTACTTTAATGTACAAGATCAAAGAAAAACCACTTGGCTTGGAGAGAACAAAAATTTCTGAGACTGGCTGGGTATCTTCAGGGAAAGGAAGTAATGTGCCATTGACATTCAGTGTTTAGGTCTTCACTGCAAGACAGTAATTCAGTGAGTTTAAAAAAGCCACTCAACATTGTCATCCTTTCATTCATTTCTAAACCCAGGCTGTTTGGTGACTGATGTGGGAGACACATAAATGATGTACAGAAGAGGCACACAGTAAGAATTCAGTGATACCTGTATCTTACAAGCAGCCCCTTTATAATCTTTCTTACTTATTACATTGAAAAATAAGAAAATTTTATATATCTTCCTACTATAAAATAGAAATTAAAGACACTCATAAATGTAATAAAAAAACTCGATAATCCTTATTCCTTTTTATTAGTATATAAGTCCAAAGGGCAAGAACAAACTCCATTTTTTAAAAAAAGACTATTTCTAGCTGGTCTTTATTACAACTATGAGATTTTTTAAAATTGAGTTAAAGGCCAACTTGATTTATCTAAAAAAAGAAAATTTTAGCTTAAAAAATTGGTAATTATATTGTTTCATATGGGCAACCTCCCGGCACAGCAGTGATTATTTTCATTACTTTCAGTTCTCACGGCTGTGTGATCTATTTAAAGAAGTGAGAAAAAATAAAAATGGAGAGAAAAAAAAAAAAGATACTCAGATGTTACCTGCCTCAAATCTCATTATCATCAGAAGCTTTACTTCTCAGAGTTTAAAATCTATAGGAATCCTTTGGGTATCTGATACAACAGGTCCGGAGTAAGGTCTGTGGAGTCTTTATTTTTTCACTCTTTTTTGTGATGCTGAGCTTGAACCTAGTGTCTTGCTCATGCCAACTGCATGTCCTCCCAGTCTACCCACACACCCTCACGCCCTCTCTTGAGCCACAATGATGGATTCCCTATTTCTAGTGAGCTCCCATTGGTGCTGATCCTACTGATCCTTGGGCCACTCTTTGAATAGCCAGGTCTCAAGACCTTTAGGAGAATCACTGTATCTGGTCTAAATGTTCCTATACCACAGGTCCTCATGAGAAAAAGTTCCTTGTGATTTCCATCTCTCCCCAACTCTTTCCCTCAAGTGTTGTTCTAATGCTTCAGGTATTGCTCACTGTATTCCCTCTGATGTTTCCGAAACCTATCTCTGTCTGGTAAGCTGTTGTTTATCCTGTATGTTTCATCTCAAAAGTTCTTCTGGGATAAGACTTGCTCAGGATATGGTTGTATCCCTGTAATGTAGTTTCTGCTCCTACTGCCTCCTTTTCCCATCCTCATTTGACCCATTTTCTCTGTCAAAAGGCTGCAAAGAGCATTAAAGCAGGGTACTTTTGGGGACATATTCCTTCCAATTAAGCATTTCATCAGAGTCTACTACATTGTAGTACTAGTCATTGTAATCTACCCAACTAGGAGGGATAAATGGACTTTTACAATTTAATGTTTGCATAGCCTTTGTGGTTCCTTGAGGGGATGAAACTTATAAAAATACAGTGATATGTAAATATTCAAATAGTGCCATAAGATGTTTAAGAATCATTTTTTTTAAAATAGAAAAATTACTTTCATTCTACTGAAAGTGCTCTCCACCTAATAAGGGTACACACAAAAGCACAGATAGGTCAGAAAAAAATAGGAGTACAAGTGATCACTTGTGAGTTCCTGACCCATCTAAACAGAGCAGCACCAGCCATCCTCCTACATGGGGGAGGTGCTGCCCAGGGGGGTGCCCAGAGCTGCCAGATCTCAGATGACAGAAATCCAGACTTTTATATGCAGTCTCACACACCAATAAATCCAATTTTGGCCATTGTTGTTGTTTAAACACTGTTAAAGACAAACTGAGCAAATCAATGGACCAGATGTAGCTGGTTGAGGAAAAACAGGAACACATTAATTTTTTTGCACATACTCAAAAATGAAGACACTGCTTTTGAATTTTTACTTTTAGACTGTTGAAATCAATTAAAGATGATTATGCATTTTACTAGGGCCTGATGTAGCTGGGTTCAACTTAGCCTAAGACATGGGTATTACAGCCCAGTTCTACCTATGTGCTCTTTGTCCCCATATATGTGATTTCCATACATAGGAAAAATATCCAGCAGCATCTGAAAAATCTACTTCTTTCATCTACATTACCTGTTAACCATATTTCAGAGAGAATAGCTGCTAGGTAACCTGAAGATTCTTGAGGGTTATGTGAGTATCTCTGTTTCTGACCAAAGTCTATGCCAGCAGTGCAACATCCAATTCCCATTCTGATGGTGCAGCAACTTCTTCAAGACTGGCAGGGCATACAAAGATTCTAAAGTAGTGATGGTGAACTTATGGTACCCATGCTATAGCACAGGTAGTTTTTTAAATCAGTAGTTAATCTATGTAGTGCCTCAACAGACCCACTCCAATGTTTACATTAGTTAGCATCTGTTATGGTTTGTATGTAGAAGTCACTCCAAAGCATATTGCATTCATTGGGAGTGGACAGGCTTTTCAGATGTGGCAGAATCTAGAGTGTGTGATGCTGTGATTAAGGATGTGTGATCAGTTCAGTGATCTGGGTAGAATATAAAAGGGAGAAAAAAGAAGGTGTTAAATCCAGTCATTATTTTCTCTGTTTTCCACCACCATCAATGGCTGCCCCTGTCATGAGCCCCCTACATTGGAGTCAGCCAATGATGGACTGAAACCTCTACAAACTATGAACTAAACAATCCTTTCCCCCTCTAACTTTGGGTGTTGGGTATTTTGTCCCAGAAAAAAGGAAAGTAACTAAGAAAAATTTGGCACCAGAGATCAGGGTTATAGCTCAATGACACAACTATCTGCCTGGCAAGCACAAGGTCATGAATTTAATCCCTAGAACCAAAAAAACCCAAAATGGTACCAGAGAAGTGGGGTCATTGTGACTATACCTATACATGGTTCAGGAGCTTTTGAAAATGACTTGTGGTAAAAGATTGGAAAGGTTTGGAGATGCTGGCAAAAAATAGCACTGGAATGCCTTAAGTTGTGTAGAAAATTCTTGTCAGAGCTCAGAAGACCAGAAAGACAATAAAGACCAGGCTCAGGAGGTTTCTTCTGGGAGGAAGGATTGCATTGACTGCTGGACTCAAACAATGTGTTATGACCTGGTAGAAAGTTTGTCTGTATTTTGTTCATATCTAGAGATTTTGCCTGAGACTGAAATTAAGGGTGGTACACTAGTTAATCTGGCAGCAGAAATTTCAAGGCAGTTGAATGTTGAGTGGTGGCATGGCTACTGCTGGGAGCTTTTAGCCAGATCTATGTTGCAAATCAATAGCAAAGAAGCCTGCAGAATGATTTAAGATGTTTGAGTTTGGCCAGAAAAGAAGCTCAAGTAAAGCTGTGCACTGTAAAGATAGAGCAGAGGAGATCCTGATTGCTGAAAAGGAACAGGAGAATGGAAAGGATGGCCTGAGAATATCATGATAAGCAATAGTACTCCATTTTTAGTGCCTTCAAAATTGCAAAAATAAAAGACCTTGATTTGAAAATAAAACCTTAGAGCACTGTGTTCCAGAATGGCAGCAGCCTAGAGAACTTATACTCAGAACTGGGTTCAGAGTACACAGCAATCCAAGGCACTTGACCCCTACAGTCAAGAGAGAGGGAAACCTAGCTATTGCCCCAGCTGGAAGCAGACCTTGGCATAATCCGTGTGGTACTGGTTTTAGATGCCTGCAAAATGCAAGATATGTGGGGTCAGGCAGACTTCCACCCAGATTTTTTAAAAAAGGCCAACCAGTATGCTCCTGAGAGAGTAGTGTGTGAAGCTGTGAGTGTGAAACCAAAGGTGCAATAAAGACCTTAGAAGTTTGGAGAAACCAAGAACATGGATCATCTGAGGAAAATGGTAAAAAAGGAGCAGAGCAGATCCAAGAAAGAAACATGAGAGCTACAACCATCAGAAGTGGAATAGGAGCAGAGGCACCCAAGCCCTTTCGAGTTCACATTTTGCTGCAGAGTGCCTCAGATTCTGCACATGGAATTATAAGACTTAATATTTGCCCTGCCAGATTTTGGACTTGTTTGGTCCCATTACTTTGTATACCTGTTTGTAACATTTGGGATGTAGATCTCTGTCTTGTGCCAGGGAATGTTGAAAGTATTTAACTTTCTTTTAATTTGCACAGGCACTCACAGGTAAGAGTTTGTCTTAAATCTTAGAGGAGACTTGAGGCTTGGACTTTTCAACAGTGCTGAAACTGTGTGGACTGTAACAACTCTTGGAAATGGACTAAGTGGTTTTTTCATAAAGGGATGTGTATGAGTTTTGGGGGGTCAGGAGCAGAATGTTATGGTTTGTGTCTATATATTCTCCCAAAGCTTCTTATAGCCATATGGGGTGAGCTTTTCAGAGATGGCTGAATTTAAACTATATAATCCTGGGATTAAGTATAAGTGATCAACTCACTGAACAATTCACCCTAAGCCCAGCAGCATGGATAAAGTATAAAAGGGGCAGAAAGATCCTGTTAAATTTAGTTGTTAATTTTGCTGTCTTTCACTACTATGAACTATTGTCCCTCTGCCATGTGCCCCCTGCCTTAGAGCCAGCCAATTATGGACTAAAACCTCTACAGATTGTGAGTTAAATAAACCTTTTCTTCTTTAACTTTTGGTGTTGAGTATTTTGTCCCAGCAACAAGAAAAGTGACTAAGACAGCATCCATGTTGTGTTTTTGAATGGGAACACTCAGAACATTCATTTAAAAATAAGAAGAAACATTCAGCATATAATTAACAAATATATTTAATAAAAAATAACATATATATATATATTAAAAGGCATAATAAAACAAAGGTTAAAAAACAATCAAAAGAAAATTAGGTGGGAGAAGAAATTTAATAATAGGACATGAGTCAGTGAACAAAAAGAATCCATAATTGAATACTATTTTCTTTTCTGTATGCACTGATCCAGACCACTGATACAAATTAATAGGCCTGACCTGCCATTTCTGTTCTTGAGTAATAGTTTTCAAATAATATCCTGATGACAGTCAACTGGGTTTCAGAAAAACAACATAAATGCATATCCTGCTCATTTGGTTCCCACACCTAACAAGATTCAAGGCCTTATCTAAAGAACTCTTTAAAACATATACACTCTCCACAGGTACATATATATGATTAAAGCACAGCAAATAGAAACTTGATTTGTCGTCCTCTTTGGGATCCAGTTCACTTAATTAGTCCCCCAAGGTCACAACAGTAATCAAAGTTTTGTTTGTTTATTTAATGATGCATAAGTACTACACAGTTAGTTGACCACACTGTCATTAGGACATCCCTCACTGCATTGTGTGATAATTGCACCATAACAAAATATTAAAGTGTGGATGGTACTGTTGGATGTGTCCAATTGGTGATGGTAAAACTAATATGAGCTTGATACATACTTTACTAATATGTTGTACACATGGTCATCCACGGCAGTTTTATAGCTACAAAGCACTGGGCCTATAGGTCATGTGGTTTATACTGTTCCCCCTCCTGATAAGAAAAATGTATGGCAAAGTGACCCACTGGGATATATCTCAGGCTCTCATCCATCAATCTGGTGTACTCTAATGCTGCTCCACATCAACACCCACACATCTGTGTGTGAGCCCCTGCATTCCACTGTCTGAAATCCTAATTTCTGAGAGAGAGAGAGAGAGAGAGAGAGAGAGAGAGAGAGAGAGAGAGAGAGAAAGAGAGAGAGAGAGAAATTCTCAGAAGCTGAAACTGCCTTTCTCCAGACTTGCTATTCCGGCATGAACTATGCAGCCATCTTACTGCATCACAAGGGCACATGCTCTGTTTCACAAGCAACCCCAAAGGCAGAGAGGCAGATGAACTGAACAGATGGTCCCCTGATACACTCCATTTCCTGCGTTCATGGGAAGACAGTCAAAACTTTGCACCTGGATTTGAAGGAAAACCTGCCCTTGCAAGGTGTGCCACTGTATGTATATGTGATCATTTATTTACAGTATACTGAGCACACACTCTGGGCCAGGTACATGTCAGACCCTTCAGAGAAAAACAACAGTAATGTAACAGGCTAGAATGTTACAAGTGATGCCATAAAGTGTGTCTGTGGAGTGTAATAATAATTAATACAAGTCACATAATTCACAGAATACATACATTGAGTATAATATGTAGTATAAGGAGTACAAATATTATAGATTATAAAAATACAATAAAGTTGAACATATTATATTCATGTATCTACATCTTCAAGCCAGGTTCCAAGACTTCAGATGAATGCAGAATGACTGCCACCTGAGTTATCACCAGCTTGTCCTATATTTTCCAGTCATAAAAATGTTGCTGGAAGCAACTTGGAAGAATTTAGAAACATATCTGTGTCCCAGTTTTGCCATTTACCAGCTGAGTGACCTTGAGCACATTCCTCCAACCTCCTGAGCAGCACTGGTTTTTCTCTTAAATGAGTATGATAACATCTACCTTATGGGGTTGTCAGGAGGACTAAGCCAATGTGGGAGTATGGAATGGCTACAGAATAAGTTCCTTCAGCTTTCTGTGTTGGGTTGTCTTTGCTTATAAAGACAGGATAATAGTAGAATTCATGTTATAGCATTGCTGTGAAAATTAAATGTGATAAGGAAGTATTCAGTACTGAAGTCACTTTAGTTATATAAAAGAGTTAGATTAAACTATAAAACTAGAAACAACTATGATACTATTGACTACCAGAATTGAACATAGTCAAGAGATTGCTGGAATCAGAGTTGTTCCAAGGTGCTACATATCCAGGTTGAAGCTTCAAATCCCAAATTTTCAGGCTCAGTACTAGTTTGGAGATTGAAATATATGGCTCTTTGCTGGGGTGTAGCCCAATATAGAGGGCTTCCCTCACATGTCCAAGGCCCAGGTTTGATCCCAAGCACTGCAAAATCAAACAAACAAGAAAACAAAAATTGCCACACACATGGTTTGGCTGTGACTATAATGCTACCTACCTCCCAGCTGAAAGTATGTTCTTTCTTGAGACCTCTCTCTGCATCTCTTCTTATTTATTCATTCATTCATTTATACTGGAAATGGAGACCAGGGCCTTGATTATGCTAGGCAAATGCTCTACCACTGAGTTACACTGACAACTATTTCTTTTAAAATCATTTCTCAAAGTATAAAGGCTTTAAAATCCAACATAGCTATTTATCTTAGTCCTCGTACATGTAGTTAAAGAAGGTGAAAAGATGCCCAAGCTTTATAACTTAGATTTTTATTCTTCACATTTTTAAAGAAGAAGAATTTTTCCCATCTATAATATGTCGCATTGCTAAAATGAGTTAATACAGCACCAGAACAATTTGCAAACCAAAAAGTAACCTGAGTAGAGAAGATATAAATATCTACTAGAATTTGAAATTCCAAATCTCTGTATTTTTTCTTTGAGTTTCTCTGACTTATTTCTGCATGCTGAAGAATTCCTGTTTCAGTGACCATTGGGAAAGGAGTATTAGGATATCTTATGACCCAAAATTTGTTAATAGTTCAATTGTGATAAATAATCAGGTTGTTTTTTGTTAGAATTCACCTAGTTTCTGGTAATGCAATAGTTTATATGTGAAGGGGCACAGTTAAAATACTAGCATTCTTCAAATCCGTACTTGTTTGGTTGCTTGTAAGTAAGAGTATACCAGGAAGCACAGGCATTTTGTTTAAAAAGGAAAATGACTACCCAAATGTTTAAATTATCAGCCTTAGGATTTTTGCAATACAAGAACAGGACAAGGAGGAAGAGCAATGATAATTTGTTTCAAATGATACAAAGATGCAAATGAGAATAGAGTGAAAATTTCAGCTAAGCAAACCTAAAAAGCTTTTCTGTGCCTGTTGCATATTTAAAGGAGATTTTGTCTCGGCTTTCACATTTTCTTAAGTGCTCTAAGTAGTGCTCTGTGAACACCTGCATTTGTTGTGTAATATTGATGAATTCGGAGCTGCTAGTACCGTACATCTCTGTATGAATAATAGGACACACATAAATGATTCAAGTAAAGCAACCAGAAACCTGATATTGCCAGTCTTCCCTGGGATCAAATTCGTTTATCAGCCTGCTGAGGTCACCACCCTCAATTTCCCAGGGCCTACCCACTACAATGATTAATTGATCTATTCTCTCATTTCATTCATTTAATTCAAAAGGAGAAAGAGTAAAAATTTCTTCAATGAATTGACCAGCAAGCAATTGTGTTTAGCTTATTGTGTCCTCTAAAATACGTATTAATAGTTAGAGTACCATTAATACATGTTATCTTACGGAGATAAGGGAGAACAAAGAAGTTATGGCTTTTCTTATGGTAGTGACACTATTAATACATGCTGTTGCAGAGATAAAGTGAACAAAAAAAGAACTGAACAATAACCATAGCTTTTCTTTTCTTTTTTTTATTGTTTTATTTTTTTGAAACAGGGTCTTTTCTTGCTAATCTTCTCATTAGTTGTTATCCCAAGTTTAATTCTCTCCTTGCTTACATTTATCTATATTATTTTAACCTCAAAGTTGTTCATATGTAGTTGTATATAAAGATACATCTATCAATGTACATATGCATTGACTACACTGGCAGATACAGAGATCTAACTGGGTTTCCATGAAGTAAATAATTTAAAGATTTTTAAAAACATCACAGTGAACAATGGAATAGCCTAATGTTGAGAAAGCATCATTTCTCTCAAAGTTACAGTGCTGAAATTTGTCCATTTGAAATTTCCCGTAAATGATACTACTTGATGAAATTGGAATGGCCAGTACATAGGGAAAATAGTAGAGCATATGATCAAATGAATTTGTTTTCATTGTATTGACCAAATAAAGAACAAATCCATTCCAAGCATCTGAATTCTAAGAACCCTCAATATTGTGAAGATGATTAATATGAATTCTATTTGGTGGTAGATTTATAAATATTTAGCAACTTCTGAAAGTCAGGTTCCCTGATTTATAGAATGTATAGATTTCTCTGGGGTAATTGTACCCATTATGCTTGTTCTCAAGCAACCAACAAAAAGTCACTGAACACAGTTAGCAAGAGATGTTGTGTAATACACTATTGTACAGCATTTCTGCCATGTAGAATCCTCCAGATTTCACAAATAAAAATCCAAATTTCTTAAATTAAAATTTCAAATACACAATGAATAATTATTTTAATGTGTAAATTTCCACACAATGCCTTAGAAAAATTAATACTAGAATATTTTTCACTAACTGAAATTTTAATTTAACTGGACATACTGGATTTTATTTGGCAACCTGAATATACATAATGTGAACAAAATAACTTACAGTGTAAAAATAATAGGAATGATGATGCTTGAATAGGACTTCTGATGTACTGACTATTTTTGCATCCTTATTAATTTTGTTTGAATATAAATTAAATTTTATATTTATGAATTAAATATGTGTTGGACAACTAAGTGCAAATTTAACTATCAGTTTGGCAAGCCTAATGCAGCACTGATATTAGACTTACATTTAAGTTTTACATTAGAGAGTTAGAATTTGTAAATGGAATGGGAGTATGTATTTTAAAGTGTATGTCTGTTTATAGTATTATGATTTTTAAATAAGATCTAACATGGTTCAATTAAGTGTAACTGAATTCTCCTAATCCTTGCCTGTACCTTATCTTCCCAAATCCCAGAGGAAATTTCTCTTTAATAATAATAACCTAAACATGTATTCATGTTTAGGTTTCTTCCTTTCTATTAGTAGGGATTTATGTGACAGTCTCCTTAGAATTGGGTAATTTTAATGAAAAAAATAGTTTCAAAGCTTTTGCCATTTTTCTGCAGGCTTGGGATGGAGGGAGTGGTGAATGAGATAGAAACTCCATCTGTTCTTGTGTGTAGCTGCGCACTGCATCAGAAATTACTAATGCACAGACACACCCGCAACTTGTTTGAGGTAAAGGTGAAGACTTTTCACTGATCCATACACAAAATAATGGGACTGGGAATATGTAGAGAGAAAACAAGATTAAGATAAACTTTGGAGAAGAGGCTACAGAAGGGTCCAAGCAAAAGTTTACCTAATATTTAAAAATTTAATAAATAGCTACACAAAGAAAGGAGTCCTTCAGTTTAGTTAAGTATTGTATTCAAAAGAATTTTCAAAACCAATCCCATTCTGACACTTGGGATTTTCCTGTTTCATAGGAAAAGCCTGTAGTGTCATTGACCACGGTGGTGGTTGCCTATACTTCCCGTGCTCGAGAGGCTGAACCAGGAGGATTGTAGCACTTTCATGCTACAGTCTGGTCTACATAGTGATTTCCGAGTCAACCTGGAACCCATAGCAAGATCCTGTCTCATAAAACAAATAACAAAAAAACTTGTAGTGTGGAATATATACAATTTCTATTGTTAGGCTTTTATTTACAGCTTTTCTTCAAGTAAGAAATCCTCAGTTCTATTTAACATTATAAATTTATGCATGGTGTAATCTGATTCTTACCAAACATTTGCCCTAAATGTTAACTTCAGTTGTCTTTGGAGAACATACAAACGTATTCTCAATGTAGCATTAAAAACAGTTATTTGTCTTTTATGTTCAAACCTATCTCTGACAAAGATACCCACATGGAAAGTAGCAAATTTAGATATCAATACCAGTAAACAGCTACAAGTCCTTTTTGTTAATTTTTTTCATTTTTAATATTAGAAAATTATACCACAGATAAAAATAGTTACTAAATATTACTACAGATGCTGTGTGTGTGTGTGTGTGTGTGTGTGTGTGTGAGTGTTTGTGCTGGGAATGAACTCAGAGCCTTGGGATAAAGTATTTTTAATTTATTTTGAATAGTGATTCAGTAAAATATTCTCACCAGATCTTCAAAGTTGTTTATAAATGTTACTTTCCAAATTGAGTTTCAACCACATTAAAAAAAAAGCTATCATATTATTGAAAATAAATGAATTAGAGAGATTCAAGTTATTTTACTAATATAATAGACTTTTAAAAGCATCTTCTGACCACTTGCTTAAGCTGGTATTGATCAGCTCAAAGAATAACCTAAAATTATTATCAAAGTTTGCACCATTTGTCAAACTCTACTCCCTACCATACAGACTAATGAAAATTAATCCTCTCTGGTCCTACCCATGCAAAAGAAAATTGAATTTGTTTTCATTTTCTCACTGAAGTAGAAGTTGGAAGTACACATCCAAGAGAGAGATGCTGAATTTGTTCCCAATAGCAATACAGAAGAAATTCAAAACTTTAAATATAATGTTTCATAGATAGTATTGTTGAGGCTTGTATCTAAATGTCATTCCAGGGCCTCGCGTGATGATGGGGGCACTTTTCAGAAGTGGCCGGATCTAGAGTGTGTGATGCTGGGATTGAGTGTGTGATGCTGATATTAATGATGTGTGATTGCTAAATTAGTACACTGATTGGTTTGGCATAGTTCTGGGTGTGGATAGTGGGAAGGGCAGGTGGCCTGAATGGATAAAAAAGGACAGAAGGAAGGTAAGCCTGCTGCTGCTTCCTTGCTGCTTCACAGTTTTGCTGCTTTTGTGCCTTCTACCCACCATGCCCTGTTTCTCTTTTGCAATGCTCCTGTGCCATGCTACCCTGCCTTGGATCCGGCCAACTATGAAGTGAAACCTCCACAAACTATAAGCCAAAATAAACCTTTTCTCCTTTAACTTTGGATGTCAGGTATGTTTTTTTCTGCAAGGAGAAAAGTATCAGCTGGGGATACAGCACCTACCTGGCAAGCACAAGATCCTGAGTTCAATTCCTGGCACAAAAAAAAGGAAAAAAATAACTAAGACAAGTATGGAGGAAATAAAATGATAAAAATACAAGAAAAAGAGAAATGATCATATTTGAAACACATTCAGACATAATGCAGTATTATTATTATTATTACGGTTATTTGGCCCCATTAATTTTTACTTAAACCCACTACAGAGGCTGCAACACTATCAAATGATGGTGAAAATATGATCAAATTATAGACCAGGGTCCCAAATTCTCTAACCAGAAGCACTACAAGAACAAATGTCTGGTGTCCCTTGTCTTCTTTCCCTTGGAGAGTAAAAGCTTGGAGCAGACTGCACTAATTTTCTTTTCTAGAATTTCTACTCAAAAACCTTGTGGCTCTGAGCTCTCACTTTGAAGCAGAACAGGGCTGAGATGACTCAGCTACTTGCATACAGTTGGTGGGGGGTGAGTGACAAGATTTCAGCAGCCTCCATCAGCTCTGTGTCATTAGAGGAAAATCTCATTACTTTTTCATAAAATCAGAATACTAACAAATGTTCATTTGATAGCAAAAATATGTTCCATATTTTAAAAAAAACCTTATCACAGTTTTCATTTTAACCCCAAACAATATCCTTGTAACCCAGGCACAAACACTAGAAATCACATCCTTTAAAACTATTCAGTATTTTGACTTAAAAACAATATATTGAGTTAAAAATATGCAAGGAACCACATGAGTTTTCAAAATTACTGTAGAGAGCATTCTAGAAAAAAATTTAAGGACCGTTGTTACATGAATTGTGTTTAATACTTATCTCAAGCATACTCTTCGGCACATGGTCAACCCTTAACAAACCTATTACAATAAAATTAATAGATTTTCTGATGTGTTTGAGTGACGAGAGATTTTAACAATAACATGGTTTGTGGATGAATTAATGAATACATAAGATGGAAAATTAAGCAAATCAATTGAGCCATTAATGAGTGAACAAAAAGGAAAATAAGTGAGGAAACGTAATTATTCAGTATCTATATAATTTTCAAAAAACTTAAATGCACTGTGAGGATACAATGATAAAGTATTTTAATATGTAAGGTAAATATGGTTAATTTAGATTTTTAGATCTGATTTAAAAAGCAGTTGGTAAAATGTGATTCCAGAAAAACTGTTACTCCCTTGGACATTTAACTGTTTTGAACATGGTTTAGCCAAAATGAGAAGCGCACTCCAGGAGGTCTCCATGGGCAGTGTCGATGAGGACAGGCAGGTGTGGGGAACCACGTGGAGAATGAGGAGCCTGCTAGTAACAGCAGGTGTTAAAACTCTTAGGCTCACCTTGAGTAGGGCGCAGTGATGCACACCTGAAACCCTGGTACTCTGGGAGACTGAGGTGTGCAAATTCAGCCCAGGCAACTCAGTGCCTTGGCAAGATTTTGCCTCAAAAATCTAAAAAAGAACTGGGGATGTAGCTCATTGTAAAGGCCCTGGGTTCCATCCCCAGCACTGAAGGGACAGGGGTTGTTGTTGAAAGGAAGCTGTGACCTTGGTGACGATTATGAAGCCCATCTAAGGCAAATAACGGGAGGAAGCAAAAGCTCCGGAGTGTGACCTCCCTGTTCTCTTCCCTCTCCTTCCTGCAGGAGCTCTCTGTTGGACAGACCATCCTCATCGGGGAGGGCCTGTGAGTTTAACAGACTTCGTACAGGTCTACCTCTGAACTACCGAGAACTTGGTGCGAAATGGTGGGGAGGGGAAGAAGTGGAAGAAAGCAAGCACACAAACATGGTGTTTATCCCATTTATTTATAGCTATTTGTCATATTACAAAACTGCTCCTCACTATAGAAAACTGTCCACTTTATTTTGATTTTACATATAACAAGATCAAATAATAACAGTAAATCAAACCTTCTTAAAAAAAGACTTCAGTTAAGCATTCTCTAGGCACATTCTGATCACACTGGAAAATTAAAATAAATACTCATGAAAATTAACTCATTACATCTTGGGTATAATTATAGGGGGAGAAGCTAATGTAGTATGGGGAAGGACTGTGAACAGAAGCAGCTTTTGAAATGCACTAGAGGGACCAGAATTATTATCGTTTGAGGAAGATGTTGTTTTATTTGGTTTTGCAATTGGATAAGAGGGACGGAAGAATATTTTCGACTAGCAATACTTCCTGAAATTGGAGCTTCTACTTTTTGATTCTGAAACACAGTGAAAGTCTGATCCTAACTCTGAAAACGCAGTATCTTTACCCATAAGTAGGTTGCTGTATTTAGACATAATTCGGTAAGTATTTATGGATCACATACTCAGTGCCAACCACAATTTTGGGAACTATCGACACCACAATCAATGAGACCAATGTTGCTCCAATCCTGGTGAAAGCTTTGTTCAGACAAACCTTGTGCAGAAGCCCACTGTTTACATAAAGAGAAGAGATGAATAATGATAAAAATAGAGCTGTGCTGCTTTAACCACATGAGAGCCTTTTCAGATTCCCTGTCTCTTCTGTCCTTTGGAAGTCAGCGTTGCATCATAAACTTCACACAATTTATAATCCCCAGGGTTAGGGGTCTCAGTGTGTGCCAAAGGGCTGGACTCAAATAATCCTGGGAAGATGTTTCCTCATAATTCTCATTTAAAACATTGAGAAAATTAGTTACATGATGAAGTTGTGGAATATTACTTTTGTCCTCAATCAATACTATAATTGAATGGCTTCTGTAGATAAAGACTTGAGAACACAGTGAGGAAAACACAAGAGTCCCTGCCCTCCAGCAATGCCCATTCTAGCAAGAATGTAGGCTTTAAATACCTAGTGACACAACTGGTTGCTTAATTACAGCCATGATGACTGCTGTGAAGGGAAAGTACAGGACGTTCTGAGTGTGGCAATGTGAAGGCTTCCTTGAGGAAGTGACCTCTGTGCAGATCACTGGTTGATGGGTAGGAATTGATTAGTCCAAGCACTGCAAACTCAAATTGCTTCAGGGGAGCAGGTAGGTAACACAAAGTGTAAAGCCAGCAGTGGTTAAGACTATAAGACATATGACAACCCAACATGGACTAGAGGGAGTCTACTGACCGTAAGGCACTCAGTTCAAACTTCGAATATTTCTGGGCTGGCCAAACAAAAGAGGTCTGCAGCCAAAGACAGCAGAAGGGCTGGCAAGTGCTGCAATGATTCAGACAGGAGGAGCAGCAGGAACAATGGCCCTGGGGCACGGAAGGAGCCCATCTGTTTAGATGAGCTAAAGGTGACAACTGTGTATAGAGAGAGCTCATAGCAGACAGTAGGTACCACCTCCTCCAGCAGCGGAGCAGAGAGGAGCCACACCACTCAGGGCCTCATCAGAAGGTCAGGGCTTTGATCCTTAATACCCTTGACTGTCCAGTATTACAGAGTTCTGAACAGGGAAGCAATTAGACTTGCACTTTTAAAAGCTCACTGGGAGTAGTGATATTTTAAAAGATTGGAAGATTAGTAAGAAAGTTGTGGTTATTCCCCATTTCTCCTTCGTATTTGTAAAAAATCTATTATTAGAATATCTTTTTAGGCAGTCTTGCTTAATAGCTTTTGTTCTAGATGATTAAGCTAGATGCTTCCATCTTAGTTCCTGATTCTGAGGAAGTAAAGTGTCCACCCTGAAAAGGAGTGAATGGCTTCTGTAGGGAGCCCTAGGCATAGAATCTTCTATCTGCTGGCTGTTGGTGCTTTTGGTATTTCTTGCTAAAGTCAGGATAAATAAGAGCCCCACTCCTCAAGAAATCCACATGATTAGGAAAAGAAACACTTAAGACAATAAATAGCAAGCTCT
>PVLA01008276.1:0-77277 GCA_004027455.1 Hydrochoerus hydrochaeris
AGCCTTCTGCCTCCATAGACACACAGCATGAGAGGAACCAGATCGAAAGAAAGACTATTAATACAAAATACTAGGCACTAGGAGTCAGGAGACTGGAATCTGAGTAAGAGTCTGTCACTGGAAGTTCACGTGGTTTTGGATAATTCCTGAGGTGGGACACAGGGACTCTATTACAGGATAAAGTTATCTGAGGCCCCTTCGAGCTGTACAGTGTCATCCTTCTTCAGATCACAATGCCAACACAATGCCCTTGCTAGTGTGACTTCTCCAAAGCACCAAGAAAACAGAAGGAGCTAAAGAAAAATACAAAAGTTTTCCAGTTCTTTAAAACTTCTTAATTATTAAACTTGTCACCTCCTTTTTTTAACCTTAAATGTACATCATAAAATATTTACATATATCATAAAATAAAACTTCCTTCTCGTATAACCACTTAGTAGCTCAAAGAACACAAAACCCCCATGTGCCCTGTCCAGCTGTGCTGTCTATGTCATGGGCAGTGCTTGTGGAAGTGTGGAAGGACCACCAGTCAGAACCCTGTAAGAGCCAGGCGTGGTGGCACACTTCTGTAATCCCAGCACTGGGGAGGCTGAGGCAGAAGGATTATTGTAAGTTTGAGACCAGTCTGGGCTACAAAGTGAGCTCAAGGCCAGCCTCAGCTGCATAGCGAGACCCTGTTTCAAAAAAGACAAGGGGAAAAATAAAATAAAATAAAATAAAAAAACAACAAAGAAAGAAAGAAACTAAAATTGTTTTCCCAATAACTTATTTGCAGACTTCTGAAGAACTATTAGAACTTGTATTTCTGCCCTTATATTTAATAGTGTGCAGAAAAAAAAAATGTTTCCAAATTTGGGGTTCTCCTCAGCACCCCCAAATCAATACTTGTTTTGATATGTGCTTGTCTGGAGAAGTGGCTTGAGTAGTGTGTTTGGAAATAAAGCTACTGTGGGGCTTGGCATGGGGATTGGGGAACAGTTTTGTGCTGGATAATTAGGCAGCTACAGCCCTGTGGAACAGAAGCGATGATTAGCCTAATTAGGTGAGCCGTTTTCTACTTGCCACGGTGGACCCAGGGGAATGGCCTAGAAATGCTGCCTCTCCTGGTTTATTTGATTGATGAAAAGCAGGTTTCACAGTTAGGAGTTTGTTAATTTTTTAAATTCGAGATTTATTTGGCTGGCCTTCACCTGTTTCTCCTTTGCCTCTCTGCTCGCAGAGGCAGCCGTGTCTTAGTGGTGTTTGAGGGAGGGTACTGTCCTTTCCATCACTGTGGCAGCCCAGTGGAGCAGATTTTACAGGCCACCCTAGCAGCGTCTTTGTGAAGGACCTCAGTGATTTATTCAGTCAGTTTCAAAGCAACATTTTGGCGTCGGGCGTCTTTCTGGTCATTTCCACACGTGTGATTTCTTTGTGTGCACTTTTATTTCTGCAACACTGCCTCACACCTACTGTGTACCAGGCTGCATTAGATACAAAAGACTGAAAGGCAGTTATGCTCAATTTTATTCCTCCACCTGCTAGCCTGGTGACTGACACATGGTGGCCTCTGGGTCAGTATTTGTCAAAAGAATGAGTAAGTTAATGATTAGGTCCTTGTTTTTTTGTTTTGTTTTGTTTTGTTTTTTTTGTATTTATACTCACATTTAGCTCATGCAATTGTAGCTTATTTTGTAACATAATTTTTTTTAATAAAACAAATTTCTGTAAACCTAATTTCATGTCTTTCCTGGTAGTTTTAAAGTTTAAGCTAAACCTTTTGAATGATTTTGCTTCTAAAACATGACAAATAATACCAAGGGCTCTGCCGATATTTTAAAAATAAAAATATAAAGTGAAGCTGTTTTGCTGCATTATAAGATGGCACTGAATAGAAGACCTTTTGACTCACACCGTGTTTGCCCTTGCCCTAATGTTAGACTTTGAAGCAGGCAGCACAAGTTTTCCCACCCCTGCGATAGTGTCCTTCTGGGGACACATTGCATAGGGTTCAGGAGAGTTATCTGAGGTCCTCCCGTCCTAACTCCTGGCTCTTAGGTAACTCTGATCCGTTACAGTCTCCTCTTTAAGAAACACTTTTCTTGGTATCTGGTTTGCAAATTGTTAGATTGAGCCTACTGGGCTTAAATAATCCTTTAGGGGCATTCAGCAGTAAGTAATGAACCTAACTCTTTAAAAATACCCTTAATATATCCGGTAACCTGATAGACACAGTATGGCAGCATTGAAAAATGCTACACACTGAAGATTTGTGCCAGAGTGACTGTCCTTACTTCAGGGGGGTTGATGAGAATGTGCACTGAGGTAGAAAGGCCCAAGTGGACCTCCTTGCTGGATCTTTTTCTGATTACAGAAGGGAGGATAATGATAACCTTGCAGGAGTGTTCTGGGATTAAATAAGATAACTTATATCAGCACAATACTACTCAAAGGAAGTGGGTACTCAATATTTGACAGCAAAAATGAAAATAAAACAGGCAAACAACCAAACACCTAAAGAGGGATAATTTTCAGGTGCCTTTGAATGCTTTATAACTGAAGTTCTAACTACAATAATTTTTATGTAGGTATTAATGCAATTCTCTGCAGACTTCAACTGTTAACCCAATTTCATTTAGGTATATGAAGGCATACTATCACTTTCTTTTTAAAATAAGTCTCCTAAATTCATTATTACCCTTTACAATTAATCTAAATTAATGAGTTTTTGTTACATTATTATCCAGTGAGTGCCTCAGGCCCTGTGAGTGTGCTACTGTACATTTTGTGGTTTCAGGATTTTAAACAAAACTGTACTTAGTCTTTATTTCTTTAGAGATAGGGTTTTGCTCTGTTGTTCTAGGGCTCAAGCAGTTCTGCCTGACCCTCCTGAGTAGCTAGGACCACTGGTGTGTGCCACTGTGCCGGCTGAATCTTAGTCTTTAAATAGAACTTTGGGTGATAAACTTTGAAGCTATGATCCAAAATAAAACTCTCCTTTAAATTGTGGGTGTCAGCTTAATAGCTGTAGTTCACTTATGCTGGTTAACAAACTAGACATTATTGTAAAATATGCACAGAATTTTAACAGAAAGTGTTCTAAATACTTTTCAAGTGTTAGCTCATTTATTCCTCACACTGACCTGACAAAGTTGTTTTATGCTTATCCCTGTCTTCCAAAGGTACCTGCACGCAACTATGCTAGAAGTTCACTGCTAGTAAGTGGTAGAGCTGGATTTCAGTTTATTCTGTCTAATTCCAGAGTCTAACCCTTTTAAATCCCTGTGATCATCTTTCTTCTTTTGTAATGCATGGACTTTGTTCTTCATTTTGGGCGACCTGCAGCCAAGTGTGCAGACCAGACATTAAGAGGCCGTGTGAAGAGCTTCCAAGAAGTTCGCTGTGTCAGGAGCTCATTGCTTTAGCTGGGAATTGGCCTGGCAAATGGTGTCAATAGTGTTCAGGTTTTCTAAGATTAGGTAGCAGCGTAACACTCCATGCACATTACTCATTAGTAGGCTGAGTATGCTTTTAATTTCTAGATAATAAAGGCATAGAAACTAAGTGTATGCCTTCTAAACTTGGTAGTGTGGAATAATAAAAACCAAGTCAGTTTAAACAGAGGCAAGGAAATAGAGAAAGATGAAATAGATAGGACAAATAGCATAAAATAAAATGGTAGATATAAACCCAAGTAAATTTGTACTTATGTTACATGTGTGTGGACTAGATGTACCAATTAAAGATCATCAGACTGAGAAAAGAAAGAATCTATTCAGGAGACAAATAAGAAATGACCATGAGGTGACAGGCCAGGTCTCCTTCCCTCTTCTGTGCCTTGGAAGCCATCACATTCTTGGGTGCAGTGTGGGTCGTACTGGCCTCCCACCAACGGCTGAGCGCCTGTACAGCAGAGACGGAGTCTTACTCAGTGTCCTTAGTGCTATAACTTTTTACAATCACACATGAGCGTTTGATTTCCACATTGGGAATTGTAAATGCTTTGCGGATAGGGAGCCCATTATGCACCACTTTTAACTTTTCCTTTGTACCTGTGAAAATAGTGGTACATGTATAATATTTCGTGTTTAATTAATTTAGTCACGATCAAATCTGATTTCTGTATAAGAATTCTCATCTGTTTCTCAATGCCTGAGACATTTATTTTTACAGCAGAGTAAAACCAAAACATACTTCTCTCTGCAAGAAAGGACCTTATAATCTGCTTTTTATAGGTAGAAGAGAATATCCTTTTGTTCTTTGAAGAGCATGATTTATGAAATATCCAAAATAAACACCTCACTCCTAAAAAGCTGTAATAGCAGGAAAATATTTTTCTTGAATGAAATATTGGGTAGAATGTATAAAAACAGCAACTTCTGTTTTTAGATTGAAAGATACTAGTTTAATTCTATTAGTCCAAATGCTAAAAGTTTTCTCCTTAAGTAAGAATGGGCAGCTGATTTCACATAAGAGCAACTGGTGATGAATAGGCAAAACTGCAGCATCTAAATGCACAACATTTAACTACAATGTAAAAAATTAAAACAGGCCCCCAGGGTCTAGTTAGGTATACTTCTTGGCATAGACATTTAGTGAGAAATAAAATAACAATGGCTTTATGTTACCTTCCTGCAGTGTCCCAGTGGTTTTCCTGTTGGGTGACCTTATTTAGATGTAGTGTAATCACAGGATTTCAAAGCAAGAGATGGATTTCAGAAGGTCCTTAAAGTGGGCCTGCTTTAAGTGATGCAGGAACAGTGCAGGGACAGTGCAGGGGTAGACCGAGGTTATCTCTCACTCTAGAAGGACCGTGGCACCTGAACTCCCTGCTTGGCTTGCATTGGACACTGAGTGCATCACTGCTTAGTTCTGTGCTTGTGGCCTCTTGCTGGCCTTAGTCCCAGGGTAGGAAGGGGAGGAAAGAAAGGGAGGTTGAGAGACAGAGTGGAGATGGCAACAGTGAGGGAGGTGGGGGGAGGAGGAAGAGGCCCATAAAGTCAGCTGTCTACCTGCTTTGCTTTCTCTCGGAAGTGATCCAGGTAAGGCAGTGATCCGAAGAGAGCGTGACACATCAGTGAGGTGGGGAGTTTGGCAGCCGTGGAGACCAGGAGCATCCTACACTGCTGCTGCCTGTTCCCTCTCCCTGTGGGAGGAACCCATCTAGAGGTTACTGGGCCTGTAGGTTTGTTTGTTGTGGTTCAGTCCTACCAGTAGTCTTACTTGCTTCACCTTATGTAGAGATGTTAGAGAGTCAAGAGACAAATTGAAAGTATGTGATTGATCATTTGTCACTTTTCAGGTTTTTCAGATCTTAGCAAAGTATTCTCTGAGTATAAGCTCCCATCTCCCTTTCTCCTTTCGGATCTGAGCAAAATCCTTGCTTACTCAAGATTTGACATTTTAGGAGAAGGTGTAGTGCAAACTCACCTTTGAAAAGTATTTTGAGTGTTTTAGTTATTCCTTGCCTCTTCTCTCCAGGTCTGTTAAAGATGTGCCACTGTGATGGCAGTGTTGAGACGCAGCGTGTGGGCATGTGGGCAGGTGGGCATGTGGGCATGTGGGGCTGCTTCTAACTCTGCACACTGCACTCTGGACCTTCAGCAAACTGCAGCTGTCCCAGGTGTTGCTGGTTTGGTTCATGGGGCTTTCACCTGGGGCCAAATTCTGGTTCTTAAATTCCAGCACACTGCTTTGTGGTCAGGTGGGATCCGGGCCCCATGTGAGGGGAGGCAGGGTTAGCTACGGACCAAAAATTGCTGTTTTCCTGGTTATTGTCATGTACTGTTTCTCGGCAAAATATTTGTTTGTCATATGTTCTTACTTTAAAGCCCATTATTGATTACATAATTGGAAACCTCTCAATTTAGCCTCTTCCTCTGTAGCTTCTATGGTTGGGCGTAAATTACGACAATTAAAATTTTATTGTATAAATAATATATATTCCTTTTAGGAAAGTTTGAAAATAAGGAAAAAGAAATATAACCTACCTCCCAGAGAAACAACAGATTACATTTTAGTGCATGTCTGAATGCTTTTATGTATATTTATTCACTTAAAATTTAATATACTTCAATAAAAGTTTGTGCTATATATGTTGATTTTGATAGCTTATTTGACATATTTCATGCATGTCATAATAGACTTTTTTATTTTCATAAATTTTTGAATAACTGTCTTTTAAAATAGAGATAGAAAGAAAACCAAAGGCCCACTGTTTTATAACTCATGTTGATTTATTAAAATGATTAGTAAACAATCGAGTAGCTCTGATAGTTACTGATACTTACTGTGTCCCAAAGCTGTATTTTAGGTGTCACCTCCTTTAATACAAAAAGCTATAAAGGAGTAGGTGTATTATTCATCTTGTTTTACAGATGAGGAAATGGGGCATACTTGTTAAGTACCTTCTTCCCCAAATGCTACACCTATGAAGAAATGAGCCTAGTTTAGGAGGCTAAGCAGGTGGGCTATAGGACTCATTTCTTAACCATGCCTTGTACTTAGACTTGATAAGCAGGCAAAGAAGTAAACAAATAAAACTTTATTGCACTTTTAGTATTCACTTATCCATCCATCTCTGCTCACCCAAAAGGGATCGACAAATTTTTCTACATCTTAAAAAAAAGTTCAATACATGTGGAGCTCTTTCTGTCTCAGCATATGCAGAGCGACTTCACTCTGTATAACAGCCATATGGGCATCTTTGTACTTTGCTTCAGTTACCCAGTTTACTACTGATGAATATTTTGGTTGAATACAGATGGTTACCATAATTAACATTAGTATTCTTGCACTGAAGCTTATGTTTACTGAGTGATAAAATCAGTACTATAGGTGTATGTGTGGAATAGTATCTTGAACAGTAAAATCGATGATTTTTGCTTATTCTAACATTATGTGCCTTGCACTGTGCTGGAATTAAAAATCTTTGAAATGTCTGTATAAGGAAGATACTGCTATTATCTCTTTTACATTTGAAGAAACTAAGAGCTAGAGAGATTAAACAATTCAGCTTGTGTCACATAGTAAATAGATGAATTCTGAGATCTGAATCCAGCCACCTGATACTGGAGCACATGACCTTGATTGTTACCTCAGTGACCTGTCTCCATGAGCGCCAGAGTTTGTACCTTCTCTGTGCTGGGGTGGAGGAAGTCCTGATACTGGTAAATATTGACCATGTCTATATTCAGTGCTGCCACAAGGGCAGGACCTGTTTTAAAATACTTTAGCCAGTCCTCAGTATCCCAGGGATTTAGCTATTTTAATAGGTAAAACGTTATATCTTGATTTGTATTTATTGAATAATGAATAGAGTTAAACAAGTGTGGCATATTCACTGATCCCTTATGTTACTTTTTCTGTAAACTGCTTTAGTCTTTTTTTTGCTGATGTAACAGAATCCCACAGACTGGGTAATTTATAAACACTGGAAGTTTATTTGGCCTATGATCCTAGAGGCTGGGAAGCCCGAGAACATGGTGCCAGCAGCAGCGGAGGGCCTTCGTGCTAGCTCATGCCAGGACAGAGGGCAGTGATGCGTGTGTAAGGCAGAGAATTTAACAGACTGATCTCATCTTTTTAATCAGTGAGCCACTCCTGCAATAAATGCTTGGGACTATTCCTTGAGGGCTCTGCCTGCATGACCTAATCACCTCTTAAAGTCCTGCTATTTAGATTTTCATATGTATTAGGAGACAGTCACACCACAGCACTGCCTTCATTTTTCTATTAGTAGTTTTTTTAAATGATTTTTATGAGCTCTCTAAAAATATATAAAAAAATGAGCCTTTGTGCTCTTGTAAGTATTGCAATTTTTTTTAACATAATCATTTCTAATGATTGTAAATTACATGGAGATAATACAGTTTATTTGAATGATGGAGTCTTTACGTCCAGATGTTCATTACAGTGGTGTAAAAAAAACTCTTATTATTTTCTAGGAAATTCCTTAGATATGTAAGTGACATGTAAATAATAGATAGAAGGGAATACACATTTCAAGGCTTTGATTCATGTTATTAGTTCTTTCTAGAACGATTGTAAGTACACTGACCAGCAAAGTATGTTAAAATGCTTGTATCCCAATAGGCAATGATATTACTTGGTGTTACTTTTAGAATCCCTGGCTGATCTGTATTTCTTTGATTATGAGTTAAGGTTGGAATGCTTTTCATAAGTTTTTTTGTAGTTAATTTCTTCTTTCTTGAATTATCTGTTTTTACCTTAAGGAGGATTTTGAATTTTTATATAGTTTTAAAAAAATTCTATCATTCTAGTTATGTAACAGTGGAATGAACTACCTTATATTTTATCAGTGATGGTAGTAGAGTAAAATATATTGGAAGTGTTTATGGAAAGGAGTGTTTATTAGCTTGTGTTTCTAAATCACTGTCTATGTAGATTGTGTCTCTTTTAATTTTTGTGTTTCAGTTTTACAGATAAACAAGAGGTTTAGATAAACCACCTGATTTACCCAGAGTTCTGTAGTTGCACATATAATAAATAGGCTGCACACTTGTCTGACCATATAGTACAGTTTTCTCGTAGTCCTACTGAAAAGCCTTTCACTCCTGGACCATACTTTATTTAAGAAGGTATTTTAATATTGCATGGTAAGTTAGCTGGTTGAAATGGAAGTTAAATTTTGGTAATTTTGGCAAAGAGGTATGTTTCAGAATATAACTACTTAGAAATAGTATAATATGACACAGAATCCTACAGAAACTTGGTGTTCTTTTAAGTACTTAATTTAATTTTTATTTTTCTACTTACTACATGTCTTAGTTACTTTTCTCATTGCCGAGACAAAATACTTGACACCCAAAGTTAAGGGAAGAAAGGCTTATTTGACTCACAGTTTGTAGAGTTTTCAGTCCATAACTGACTAGCCGAGGGAAGGGTGGTGCATGGCAGGGTAGCATTACAGAAGTTCATGGCAAGTAGAAGGTAGTAGCAAAGCAAGCAAGGGGGAAGACAAGCCTCTTTCTGTCTTTTATAGTATGTGGGCTACTGAGATTAGGATGGTTGCCAGACCAATTAGTGGGTCACCCATTCTTAATCCTAGCACTTTAATCCTAGAATTGTACCATGAATTAGTCACACATTCTAGATCTAGCCACCTCTGAAAAAGCCCCACCTGTGATTGCATACGGCCTTGGGGGTACATCTAAACACAAGCCATACTACTCTGTTAAGTACCTGGAATGTATCAGGGGACCTGGATTTTGCGTAGGGATTAGACACAGACCTTTCTGGTAGCAGCTCTGATCTCTTCCTCTTCCCCATACTTCCAAAACTTGCCACTTTGGAAGCTTGGCTTGCCGCCTGCCCCATATGGGGCTTGGCACTCACAGCCAGTGAAACCTCTGCTGTCTTTTGTCCTCTTCTCACTACAGCCTTTCTCTTCGTATTCTGCTACTTGGACGATGCTTTCTCTATTTCCGCAATGCCATGGCAACACATGGAAACTGCCTTCCTTGTAGTCAAGAGAAAAGACTTCTTATTTTTCTTTCCCTTTGACCTGTTGTTCATGGTTAGCACTGTGCTTCCCCTTCTTTTCTCCAGTGAAAGCACCCTCCCCTGAGCACTGGATCTGAAGTAGTACTCATTATGTTTGCTGTGTCTACTCCTCTGCCCTTTCACCCTGTGCCTTTTCTCTTTTTTTTCATTGACACTTTGTATAATGGGAGTTTGTTCTCATCTCTTATACTATATTTGACCTAGGGTATAGGTGAGTAGGGTTTGCTTTTTTGCTCACAGCTCTGCATGGTTCCGAGGACCAGGACACAGACAAAGTGGTAAGTTTTTGTTGGATGTTCACAGGACTTGGTGGTGGAAAGCCTGATTTTGTTTTATAGGATTTGTTCATGTTGTATTTCATCTTACATAATCACTCTCTGGTCACTAATCCTCGTAACTTAAAGGTCTAAAGTTTATTTTGGTTCACAGTTTTGGTCCATGATCAGCTGACTTATGGCAGAAACAGCATGGCAGAAGGGTATAGGGGAGGAAAAGGTGCTCACCTCATGACAGGAAGGAAACAGAGAGAAAAGGAGCCGAGGTCAAGAATATACAAGCCAAAGTCACACGCCCAGTGACTGCTTCCAGTCGGATGCCCCCTTCTCACAGCACGTTCAGCTACCGATCTTGTCAGTGAATGGACCCACTGCTAGTATAGTACCTCCATGATTCTGTCATGATTCTTTCGAACACAGGAAGCTTTAAGGGGATGTGGTAGATCTAACTCTTAAAACAGCTCTTTTCCTCTGTGATGCAAGGTTTGAAATTATCTGGCCTTCCCTGGGATGCTTTTTCAGCCCCAGACCATTGTGAAATCCATCAGTTCTGGAGCCTGAGCCAGGTGAGAGGAGGAATGGTTTATAAAAGATCTGAAATGATTCAGAACCTTATTTGAATACTGAACCCTAGATATTTTTAGCACTTCTTAGTTTAAGGAAGGCTTTCTGAGCTTGTGTCCTCATCTGTAATACCTTTTTGACTTGCCATGTAGATTAACTGTAACAGTATTGGAAAACAGCTGATGTACAGGTAGAAAAATCAATTATGGTGGTAACGTGGTTGTTAGTATTGTGTTTGTCTGGAAAGTACTGAAAGTGTTCTGCCTACCTTTCTATTGGTAAGTGGAATTATTTACTCAATTCTATTGCTCATTGTCCAATATAATTGTTATTAAAAGCTGGGTAGGGCACCTGCTACATGACACTGGATGAGAGCTAGTCTTAATTAGTAAGCAACAATGGTAAATGATTATAGCAGTATCTACTTCAGAGTGGATATGAAGATGCAGTGAGATAATGTTTTAATGTAGAGTTGGGTCCATAGACAGCACCCAGTGACTTGTATCCTATAGCTGTTGAAAGATGCTTGGACTTCTTTGAATAGTCCGATTCTGGTACCCCCTGCCCTGTTTCCAATTCTACCTTCAAGAGAAATAAAGAACATATCAGGATTTTCAGACATAGTGTTTCATTTATTTATGATTGGTTTCTATTATGAACAGAATCGCATCTCCCTAAAATTAGTATGGTGAAGCTCTTAACTCCTAATATAGTGATTGTATTAGATGATAATTAAGGTGAATTAGGGTGAGGTCATAATCCAACAGGACTGGTGTTTTCATAGGAAGAGGAAGAGAGGCTAGGAGTGTGAGTGTGCAGAGGAAATACTGTCAAGGACCTAGAGAAAGGCTCTGTGTATAAGCCATGAGAAAGCCTTTCCCAGAAGCCAGTCTTGAGAGCACCTTGATTTTGAGCTTGAGCACAGCCTTGAGAACTGTGCAGCAACCTGTGTAGCTTAACCTACCCACCCAATGGTATCTTGTTATGACAGCCTGAGCACACTAATACAGATTCCCTGTCTTTTCTCAGTTCATCATTCCCATCTTTTTCTGTTCTTTAGAGGTGTTTCAGATGCCTATGCATCCTGTTGACCAGTGTCTAGACACTTTCAAGTGTGTCAGCATCCTTTAAAAAAGAAAAAAAAAAGAAACCTGAAGATAAACCCAGGACTCCTGACTGGTCTGAATGATTTGGGTGCTGGACATTATTCTTTCATTAAAATCTCAGATTGAGTTAGGTAGTAGACTAAGTCTCAAGACTCAGGTCTATCCCTCCTATATTTGATCTGTTATTTTAGTCCAGATTCAAAATTCTATCTTGTTAATTTCAAGTTTTTATTCACAGTCTACAGAGATTTTTTTTTTTTTTTTTTTTTTTTTTTTTTTGCGCTCTGATTAGACCAACCAATGAACTCACACACTTAGCCAGTGCTGTTGATGCCCATGCTGTATGTCTTAGTCAGTTTGGGATACTGTAACAAGTCACCATTGACCAGAGACTTAAAAAACAGGCACAGATATTTATTTCTTAGTCCTAGAGGCTGGAAGTCTGAGACCAAGATGCTGGTGTGGTTCAGTTCTTGGTGGTGACCCTCTTCCTGTTTTACCTGTGTTTTCACCTGTGGATAAAGAGCTACCTATTTCTCTGGCCTGTTCTTCTAAGGCTCTGGTTTTATTCACAAGGCCCTCACCCTTATGACTTAACTTCCAAAGGCCCCATCACTATTGCATGCTATTGCATCATATTGAGACTAGGATTTTAACACAAGAGCTTTTGGTGGGGCACATTTACTCCATTAGATTGTGTTCCTACCTGTGGCTGTTTACTCTGCTGCTGTATCTCCAGTGGTGAGAATCCCCTTGTATTTTTGTGGAACTTGTTCTGTGGTTGGAGTTTTTCAAGTGTCTGAAGGAATTAATGTAGAATTAAAATCTGCCTCTGAAATGACTACTCTTCAATCACCTTTATGTTCTCTGGTGTAGCATCAGATGCCTGTTCTACACATGAGCCTCTCATAGACTGTCCTCTCACTTCTTCTAACAGTATTGTATTTATTATCACTGGAGAAAATCTACTCCGTTTGACTTTCCAAAGCCAAAGTTAGACAGGTAAGTGAAATTATAAGTGCATAGAGTAGCAGTTTAGTTGACAGAGGGATACTCTATTTAGTTTGTCTTAATGAGTAACTTTCATCAGATCATTCTACAGAAAAATAGATTGAGGAAATAGGCTATTTATTGCTTATTATTTAAATCAGTTGGGATGCATACCTTTCTTTTCTGTTTGGAATGATAAGCGTTAAATCTTCATCTGAACTCTTTGTAGTATTTTAAAAACTGGAAGGGATCTTCCAAATCCTTCAGTGGCAGAAAGTTTTAATCTCTTTTTGTTCCAGGTTTCCTTCCTTTTAATGGGAATCTTTGGCAGACAGGCTACGGGGCTTAGCATTTGGTTCTGAAGCCAGGGCCTTGACTTCCCCATGCCACCTCTGGACATCAGTTTGAGCACTGTCAGTTGCGTCAGCTGAGGCATTTTCTCTGGATACTTGTTCTGTGAAGACCCTTGGGGGCAGCTGGGTCAGTTGATGGGCCAGTGTCCTGATGATAGTGTTTAGGGTCTGGAGGTGACTATCCACTGTGGGGAGTCAGTGTCTGCAGCAGTGGCTTCTGCAGGATGTCACCTTGGTGCCACCTTGACTGTGTTGTGTGTCTAGTGGTCCCAGAATTTGCCTGGGTATCCCACTCTCCCAACCTTACCAATAAACAAACATGCCTAGAGTAACATGGGTCAGATTCTTGTTTTTAACCAGAAACCTTATTGGATATGTTCTTATTTGTTGTTTTCAAGCAGTGATGTAGGGTCCTGCTGTTTATTCATCCTCGCCTAGGACATGTGAGATTTCCATGTTCTAGTTAAGTAATGTACTCCCTTAGGTGAATAATTGCTATTTATGTGGCAGCTAGGAATTTTTTCTCCTCTTTACTGATTAATTTTCAGGGTGCTATTCTAGGAAAGGCTTATTTTTTTTTCTCAAAGCAGGCACTGTTAAGAGAAGGAAAGCAGACAGGGAACATGACAGGATGTTGGCATTTAGGATATAGAAAATGTTTTAAGAAGCTAAAGCTATGTCTGATTAGGTGTAGAAAGATTACAGTCTAATTAGGAACACTGCAGCTTTTACACAACTTTATTATATTTGCTCAGTTGGAAATACAAGAAAATAAGGAATGTTGGTTTGTCAGGGATTAGATATATTGTAAAAAATGAAGTTTTGTTTGTTTTTCCTTTTACCTAGGGTATATGTCTCACTTCAAAACTCCAGGTAGTTACTAAATGATTAAATGGATATTTCAGAATAGGAATTTAAAATGATTTGTTCAAGGTTCCATGAAATAATGTGCAGTTTCCTAATGTAACTACTTGGATGAGGACCATTCATTTTGATATACAAGTTATGTTTTAAAAATAAATTTACAGTCTCAGTTTTTTTTCTACTTGTAACATTTTCCTTAGTGTCAAAAGGATTTGATTTTCCATATTGGAGTATCTTGATTAGTCAGAATTGACATGGGAGCAGTTTTTCTGAGTTTCGAATCTCAGATATTGGATGAAAATATATGATGATGTTATCTAAGGCCAAGCTGTGTAGTACAGTTTTGTGTAAATCTTTAGAAATTCTTTGTTTCACTCCTTGGGAAAGGTTAAAGTGTTTTCACCACTTTGTTCAACGGTCCTGGGATCCTAAACAATTGAAAACCAAAGATCTTCCTTCTCTTGTAATTTCAGGAACTGTAAGCATGAGGAACATGTGGATATGTACTCAGTTCATTTGTAAATGTAATGTCTTGGTTACTTTTTTCTCAGTGGTGAGATAAAATACCTGAGGCCTAAAACTAAGGGAGGAAAAGTTTATTTAGCTCACAGTTTGTGGAAGTTTCAGTCCATAATCTGCTGGATCCAAGGCAGGGTGGCACATGGCAGAGGGCAGCAGTTCATGAGGGTGAAAACAGCAAAAGGAACAAGAGAAAAAGGGAGGAGCATGATAGAAGGCTCTTTCTGTCCATTATACTGTATTCAGACTACCCACCCTAAGATGTGTGTAGCACTCACAGTTATGATTCCAGCATTGGAGAGTGAATCAGCCACAGACTCTAGAAGCCCACTTTCATGATTGCATGAGGCTTTGGGGAGACATCTAGACATAAACCATAACATGAGGAGCTAAGGAACTTAAGATGCATATTTTTCATGTTCCTAGTTACTTGGTGAGTTCCTAAAAGAAGTCACTGGTTGAGTTTTGATGTTTTAAATTTAGGTTTTTCTCTTGTCTCTTGTCAAATATCTTGGGTGCTAGAAGAAATTCTCATAGCTTTCATGCATATTTGGATGGGCTTTTCAGACCTAACGCTGATTCTGAACATGGGGAAGTAAGTATTGGAAGAAGACCATGTTTACTCATTCAACTGACATTCATCCTAACCTGCAAGTTATTTTTATGTGCTTCTATCTCTTGTTACTAACTTGATTGTGTGATAATTTGGGTGGTTGATGGATATGTCTGTTAATTTTAAGGAAATCATGCCTACAGACATGTGGTCATTTGCCCTTTATTTCACATTTTTTGTTGTTGAAACAGTAAAGAGAATATTGTCCTGAGTGTCAGAGGAGCCGAAGAACCTTACAGATCAGTCAAAGGCTTTCAGTAAGATGGATCTGGTAGATCAGAATAATTTTTTCAGTATTAGAATAGTCTACTTAGATTGTTGAAATAATCCAGGTAGATTGGAATAGTTTTTTCTCCTAAATTCCTTAGTTCTGTTAGTTAGAACTTCTCATATGCTTCCTTTGAACATTCCTTAGTAGTAAAATGCCATGAATATCCTTTCTACACCTCCCCAAACCTTGCTGTGGGCATACCCTAGGGTATTGTGCATACATTTTTAGTGATTCATTTAAAAGTTCATACCAACTTTGCATTTCATAACCAATTTTGCATTTCATTTCAAAAATATATTTTAATATAAAAACCGAGTTTTAAATGACCACTTATTAAAAATGAGCTCCAAGAAAATGTGCCTGTTGGTTCACATTCTTTATGTACCCACTTGGCATAAAGTCCCTGAAGATTCCCCTGTTTGGGAAGCATAGTTGTAGGGTATAACTGCAGGCCAGGAGGTCTAAGGAGTATGCTTTTTCTGTTTGTTGATTTTTTTTTTTTTGAAACAGGGTCTCCTTATGTAGCTCAGATTGACCACAGATTCCTTCTGTAGCTGGCCTCAAATTCAAAATCCTCCCTCCTCAGCCTCCTACAAATGTAGGCTACCCACACCTAACATGGGAATTATGCATTTTGCAAACTACTGTAGTTGGCTGTCTAGTGTAGTGTATGAAACTGTGAAAAGCAGAATTGTACTCCATTTGGAAAGTATACAGTGCACAGCTGCTTCATTAAGAAACCCATCTCATCTTAGTGAGAGGTATTTCTTGTAAAATAACCAAGTATATTCGACTCTTTATTGAGATCCAAGTCAACAGTTTCCCTGACTCTAGGCCTGAGAATCAGCTGTATTACTGAATAGTTACACAGCACATTGTTACGTCTGATAAAGAGAGATTAAAATACTTGCTGCCTACTCCTTTTATTGAATGTTGTAAGGATTAGTGAGATTGTGCTAGTAATGTGTCTTTTTAAACTCAGTGGAAGGAGTGGGTACAGGAAACTCCAAAGATTCTATCATTAGGAGTTTAACTCAACCCTGACTTTTGAGCTGCTGTTGAGCTTCCATTTATGTAGTTCACATGTTGTTTTAAAGAGTACTGTGCTGTATTAGGCTCATGGCCCATCCAGTGAGATGATAAGTATGTGTTAGAATGAAGAATGGGCTTATGGGCTTCACATGTTTGAACTTGGCCTCCATTTCAGGGATCCTGCAAGCCTGGCTGCTGCATGTAAAGTTGGGCACTTTCTCTGTAGACAACTTGCTGTGTTTGCAGCTTCAGGTCTATGTGTGGAGAGCCAGCTTCTTCAGTAACTCTGGGCTATCATTTTTTAGAATGTAGTTTAAATCTTGTGCCCTACTTGAGTACTAATTGACACTTTGGCAACCTGACGTGTGCATTCTCACTAATGAGCGTAATGTGTGCTGTCATATGCACAAAAGGAGATGATGGGCTGAAAGAGAATGAGAAGATAGAGCCTGTGGTCCTTTTGTGAAGGACCCAAAGAGGATGCTGGCTTTGGAAGAGGCTAACCCACTCTCCATAGGTTCAGCTCACCTTTATTTCATTTAGCGAAACTTCCCTTGGGGTTTGGCGAGGTGTATGCATACATTTTCAGGTAGCCTAAACCTGACTTGTATACTTAAGTGCCTTATTCAGCTTTGTGTTACTATAACAAAATACCTGATGCAGCCAGCTTATAATAAGGAAGGGCTTAGCTAGCTCACAGACTTGGAAGTTCAGATGGCCTTGCTCTGGTAAGGGTAGTGCATGATGGCATCTCATACTGTGAGTGGGTATAGGAGCACAACACATCTGTCAGAGCACAGACAGAGAAAGGATGGTTGATATTCCCTAGTCCTTTTCAAGGGCATGGTCTCCAGTGACATATAGGATGTTCTGCTTGGTTCCGTGCCCAAAGATACCACCACTTCCCACTAATGTTACCCTTGGACCCAGAACTTCAACACACAGGTCTTTCCATGGGTGAACATTTTGTATCCATGGTATAGAACTGAATTTAAAAGTCAGATATCTGGGTGTGTAGAGGGCCTTTTATGAATGACCTATGAATGAGGCTTCTGTAATAGGAAACAACAAAGTTTAAAATAATGTTGATATTCAGAATAGCAGAACTGGGGGAGGTGGAAATGAGATTGGAGAACTCTAATTCTAGTGTTTTTTAATTCCATGGAAATATAATGGCTGATTGTTAGCAAAATCTAAGCAATGCAGTGGGCACATTTAAAAATAGCACTTTAACATGAATGAACCTTTTTATGAGCTGAGCTTCAGGGAAGAATAAATTGGTTTTGCAGCTTGTGCCTCAGCAGTCTGTCTTAAACGTTTCAGACCTGGGATTTTAACAAACATTTGAGGGCTATAAAATGAAAAAAGTCTGGCCTGAATGCAACACAAATAATTGTAGCTCCTAAGATAGCCCTGTGAAGAAACCTGAGCCTCTTTATTCATAACAGTATGCTGCTTTGAGTTTCAGTATGGGCCGAATGCGATGGCTTAGATGTAGAATGGAAACCTCCGTCTTGGAGTGAGTTGAGGATAATCGTAGACACAGGAGTCCTTTGTGCCTCTGAAACAACCAGCTCAGAGCCACCCAGAATGCTCCAGCAGCTTTGGAGATCAAGGGAAGGCTCTGCCTTTGAGAAGCCGAGGGCAGCTGGCTGCTCTGAGGTAACTCTTGAGGGAAGTAATCCTTGCCTGTCCCACGAATTGGTTCTGAGGCAACCCTTCATCCCCAGTACTGTGTACACACACACACACACACACACACACACACACACACACACACAGAGTCCTCCAGGCTATGAGGAATAAAACATCAGTTTTGTGAAGCATAATAGGAGATCATATTTAGAACTACAGTAGAGATAGTGTTTCTTTAACTCCTATTTAAATTGAACTATTTTAAATATATGCATATATGTGCTGCCTTCTTCCTAAGGTATTATTTCTTTCCTTTGTACCTGAAGAGTATCTGCCTGTTGGGAATAAGTTACCTGAATCAGGCACCATGCTTCCCAGAGAGGCAGTATCTAGGCAGTCCAGGTATAGAATACTTAGGACAAACTGCTGATCTGATGGGGCTGGTTTCATACCTCGCCCTTCTTCCACTGACATTTATTTAATGCAGCAGTAATGTGGACTCTCTGTGTTCACTACTGAAAGGAAAGTCTTAGCATGCTGCTATTTCACTAAATTTGAATGCTGTAAATTATTTATACCTGAAACATTGACATTGACCATTTTCCTCATTCTTCTGTTTCTTAATCTGTGTTGTATACCAAAAATTCCTGCACAAGATACACACAAGTAATTAATTAATGGTTCTAATTTCTCATTGTTTGCATGGTCTCTTTACCTTTATGAGTAAATTTTGGAAAAAGGAATATTGGGTTTGTTATGTCTGTGGTTTCCATTTTAGTTGTTATTGGGTATGTATAAAATTTAAAAAGAGAGGGAAAGTAAAAAACCAAGGTTCATAAATTAGAATCCATAGCAAATCTGAGAGAGCATTGTGTGTGCATGAGAATTTAAGAGGGCGAATTCTCTGTGATTTGCAGGTAGTGGGAATATATGTGTTATCTAAGCAGAACTCTTCCCATCACTGGGGGATACTGTGGTTCCAGTATGTTATGCGACTCATCAATTTCTCTGTCTTCCTACTTGTGAGATAGGAGACACAACAGAACTAGCTTTTCAGGTTGTCTTAAAGATGGATTTAATAAGATAAAAGTAAAGTTCTTGGCACAAAACCTACTAAGTATATAATCATGCATAACTTTTTTTTTTTTTGAAAAAAGAAAAAAATCCCAGCCAATTCTTGAGCACTTGGATGGATCTGAACTTCTGAGCAGTGAATACTGCACGGGGAATTCAAGCATCAGGGTGACAGTCAGTGGGAATTACTGATCCTTTTTACCCTGTAGGAAAAGGCCTCTCACACGAAATGTGTTAACAGTGTAGTTCACATTTCTTTTTCAAAGCAACACCCCAGTATCTTTTAATATGTGTTTGTACTGTCATATATTCCACATTTAGTCAAAGACGTCTGCATGTTTTAATTTTGGAAAAACCTTAAAGGCGGTATCTGATATTTATGGCAATCACAGGTGACCTTTCTTCAGCTTAAATGTAAATTTTGAATTACGAAGGCCAGTGCCTTAGATTTTACACAGTCTTTACAGAACAGCTTCTGCCAAACATGCCCATGGGCTGACAGGAAGGGGTGCTTTGGAGTAAACAGAGCACATACACTATTGGCCAGCATTTGGGAATAATTACTTTAGAGGGTATTTCTGATTTATCATGGTATTTGACTAAGAACAGATAAGTATTTCTATGGCAATATTTTTTCACGTCAAATGGGTAATGTGCCGATGTCGTAACAAGGTTTAGAAGGAGGCACATGTCATGCGTCTAGCATGAATACCCAATCATCATGCTTATGAACCTGAGGATCTTCTATGGCAATTTTAAAGGCCTCTACTATTGGAATATTTATATCTACAAATACCTTCATACATATGTATTTTTGTTTTGTTTTGTTTTTCTGAGACAGGCTCTCTCTTTGTAGTTCAAGCTGGCCTTGAACTCACTATGTAGTCTCAGCTGGCCTTACACTACTGATGATTTTTCTGCCTCAGCTTCCGGGGTGTTGGGACTTCAGGCAAGTGCCACCAAACCCAACTGCATTCATTTTTAATGGCCCTTTTCTCTTGTATTTGTTTTCCTTTGTCTTTAGGTAGCTTAAATTGTAATCTCTGTTCTGCACTGTTATCGTTTTGTACCAAATGACCACATAGATGCCTAAGTATTGAGTTGACTACTTGAAAATATGGCATTGCATCCACCATTGCTTCAATAGCAATGCTTATGTTTAGGGAATTTTTCCTTCAGAGTTAGAAAAAATTTCTCTTTTGCAGTTATTTCATGCCCTTTTCACTGAGTTATAAAATGACCAACTGCAGTCTTCTGTTTTACCTCTGGTCTTTAAGAGAATGTTTTTATACTTAAAGTTTTATTTTATGTTTTGTCCTAAAATTTTTTTCTTGCCTGAAGAACCTGATTTTCAGCTACTTAAAACATCTTCATTTTTCTTTTCAGTTGCACTTAGAAGTCTACTAAAGGTCCACCTTGGAGCTGTTGGCTGTGTGAAAAGACTTAAAAAGGGTGCCACTCTCCCCAGTCTTTCAGTGCTAGGATGGAATCTAGACCCTACTGTGTGCTAGACAAGGGCGCTGAGCTATATCCCCAGCTACAAACTTTAATAGCCCTATTATGTGAACCCTAAGCAGCAGTCAATTTTTACATTTTTTACTGTTTTTCTTGTTTCTTTGAGACAGTGTCTAGCTGTGTTATTCTGGTTGACTCTGTGCTCTCTGTTTGGCTCAGACTGACCTTGGGCATGCAGTCTTCTTGCCTCAGCCTCATTGGTGCTGGGACCATAGGCTGTGCTGCTGTGCTGCTGTGCTTGTTTAAGCTAAAGTTTAACATTGACTGGTGACCTAGGCTTCCCCTTAACTTATTTTTGTATTTCCTAATCTGTTTTCATGATTTGATTTTATTCATTTGTTCGTTGTTGGACAGCTTCTTACTATTATGCTCTCTGTTTTGATGTATATTTCTGATATTCAAAGAACTCTTTTCCAAATCACATCTAAATAGTTTTCTCTCTTGTTATTTCTTTTTTTAAAATCTTGTTTCTACTTCTTCTTTTATTTCTTGTATTCTAATCAAACATGCTATTGATTGTTAACCTTAGGAAAACACTTCTTTGATTATGTTTTTCCTTAATTAGAAATCTTTCTTATCTATCAAGCTCCACTCTACATTCTGAAATTGATAATTTTTCAAGGTGAAAAGATAGTTGAGTGTCATCTTTGCTCAGACAGAGCATGCATTTAGGCAATGAGCATTCAAAGAGAGCCCCGGATCAGGAGATTTACTTTCTATTTTGTCTTGATAGAGAAGCTGCTTATCAGTGCAAAATATGGAACTGTAAATGTTGAATCAGAAGAGTAGCAAAAAGCTGTTGAATGAATTTCCCAGAGACCTAAAGGAAAAGGCTGCCTAAGAACCCAGAGGAAGCAGACAGTCCAAGAACAACTTGGGCAAATCCAGCTCGGGGAGTAGCTGAGTTTATTTTACTTATAGAGCGTTGGATGGTCTGTGGACTGCAGCTCTGTTAAAGGTGCCAATCCCCTTGTGCTAGGCTATTGGTTTTATAGAGCATTCATTAAAATAGTAAAAGCAGGATCAAAAGCAGGAAGCATCCTTGGCAAAAGGTGTGTGTACCCTGATCTCACCCTATCCCTATCAGGAGTCTTTGCTGGTCTCAGGAAGCGCTATCTGGTGGGTGACATTGGCTCGCTACAGTCTGGCACACAGCCTCATCAGCTAGTGGGGGTCCACTGGACTGCTGAATGGGGGCCCACTACAAGATGGTTACTTTGGCTAAAGTTCCATGACCGACTGTCATTTTAGGCATTAAGTTCTGTAGTAATTCCTAGAAATGGGCAATGTAGTAAATGTTGTTAGGTATGAGATGTTTTTTTGGGTTGGCATGAAACTTGTTCTATGCCTTGAAAAGAAGTGCTCACTTGAAAAGCAGCGAGGAGATCTACACTTCCCTGGCCTTCTCTCTCCAGATGGAAGGACTGCAGTGGCAAAAGTAGTGACTTACCAGATGGGGAGTTTGGAAGCAGAAACTGATAACCTTAGCTCCGTGTACTCTGGGCCTCTCTGGTCTGTGCAGCAGCTTTCTCTGCCCTGTCTTACGGACCTGGCTCTGCCACAGCAGCTTGGGGTTTTCTAGTTGTGCCAGTGACTTCCTGGGAACGTCTGGGTAATTTGAATCCTGGATCTATAGCCATTTTTGCTAGTCTGTTTTTACCAGTAACAAAGGTAATGTCTAGACCTTATTCGTGACTTTAGAGGAGAGGGTGGAAATCCAAAGTTGGCACAGGTATGAGACATTAAATGCCGAATGGATGGGTACCATAATAATTTAGTGTAATGAAAAAATGAGAGAGAGAAGTTGTAAGAGAGGTTTGGAGCCAAATTCATAGAGCTAGAGTGTGATATTTATTTTGTAGGCCAGGGGACCCATTCAAGATTTTTAAATGCCTTAAATGTATGGAGTATTGTTTTAGTATTGTTTTAGTGAATCTGATAGTACTGTGGAACTGATTCCTATTTTTACACTTTTTTTCTTTGTTTTAAAGGCCTTATTTCAGGACTTTTTCAGTTGGAATTGAGTTCTGGAAGTTTGGGAGATATACATAAAATACCTTGATATCAAATGCTAGAGATTTGATTTTTTTCTCTTTTTTTTTTTGAGATAAACTCTTCCTGTGTACTTCAGATTGGCCTCGAACTTGCTATGTAACAGGCTGGCTTGGAACTCATAGAGATACTCCTGCCTCAGCCTCCCAAGTGCTGGGATTAGAGGTATGCGCCACTATGCCAGGCAGCACCAGAGATTTTAAAAGGAGTTGTCCTTGAAAATGGGAAGAAGAGCTACCACTAAACACCTTTGTTTTCTGCTTTTGTATAGGACATAAAGAATGAAAATTTTCCCATTAAGTCTGACATTTATTCTGGATGATTTTTTTATGGAATACTTTACTCATCAAAGTACAGCTCTTTCTCTACCTAATTTACTGAGGCTTCTTTAACATTGATGTTAAATTTGTAGCATTTTCTCTATATATTCTGTTAATCATTGGATTTTCTCTTTCTTTCTGTCAGTGTGGTAAATCTTATTATTGAGACTTTTGGTATTCTTGGGATAGTTAACTTGATCACAGTGGATTATGAGTTTGTATATTATTGCATTATCTTTGTTAATATCTTAAGTTTTTTTTTCTTTATTGTGAGGTTTAGTCTATAATTTTCCTTTATAGGAAAATGTATGTTTTCTGTAATTCCTCAAGTGCTCAGAAAGAATCCATGTGCTGGGAAAATAATAAATAAATAAATAAATAAATAACTTTTAAAAAGTAAATAAGAAGAGATAGTAATACATGTGTATGATAAATAAATGATAGCTGAGAGCTGTAATATGAGAATCTCTAGCCTCAGAAATTAGTTTGCTAAAGGCAACCTGTTACCAGAGACATAATTATAGTTACATGTATAAAATAAATTATGCATACACATTATTATATGCAATATACATTTTGGAAGTAATTGCAGTACAGTGCATTAAGTCTTCTTCATTCTTTTCTCAGTAGCTGTGCTGTATTTCATTTTTTACCAATATGTTAACCAGACCCTTATTGATAGATATTTAAGTTGTTCCCTGTATTTTCTTGAAATGAGCATTGTTGTATTTCTGTGCTTCTGGCCTGTGGGTTATCTGTGAAATAAATTCCTGCAAGTTAAACTACCGAATAAAAGGTTAGGTTTGTTTTATATTTTGGCAGAAATAGCCAAAAAATTTTCCAAATGGTTCACACCTCTTTATGCCCCCACACTCTAGACTGGCAGATGTCACGGTGTCCTGGCCAGGACTTAGCACAGCACAGGGCTCTGGGATTCTTGGTCACACTGCCTGTGTCACACTTCACCCCAAGTATAAGGCCATTCATCATCAACTTGGTGACCTCAGAAATTTGGCAAGCAGTGATTTCCTGCTATATAGATGCACAAGAGCTTTGGGAATTGCAGTGTTCTGAATGAGCGAGGTGACAGGATGGTGGCAGAATGCCAGGTTGCAAGAGTTTGGCTGGCCTACCTTATTCCTGTCTTTTTAAAATCATTGTCCCACCCTTTCTATGCCATAATGGAACAGATGAAGGAGTTCCAGCAAATGCTGGCTTCTTCCTGCCAGCATTCCAGCAGTAAGGATTGGCTGAGGGAGACAGATCAATGAACAGATACCAAATTAACACTTGGGCACTTGCCTAGGCTGCTTTACCATTGACTGCATCACCCTGAGAAGGACTTGTTTCTCACACTGTGTATAATCATACCTCTCTCATCTGGCTTCTTTATGGTGTTCTTAGGTATGTGGAAGTGACATGTGCTACAGAGTTGGTGGTCAGTACTTACTGAATTTGCAGTAGTTAGTTTCTAATTTAGGGGGTGGGGAGATGGGGGAGGGATGTAACTTCTGGTTACCCCTGGGTCATTTTAGTGAAAGGCTCATCAGCGAGGCCCCTGATTTTTATCACATAATGATAAAGTAGCACCCTGGAGCTTTGGGCTCTGGCTTCAGCTGCTTGGACCAAAGAAGACTGTGGGTAGGGAGACAGGGAAAAGCAAAATTCTTAATTTATTTGTTTCTAATTTGTTAGTTGACTCTTCACTTATTAACAATTTTTAGGGTATGGAGGGACATGCATAAAGGACTGAAACTTTGCCAAAATAGCCTCAACTTTGTATACAGTCTTAACACAAAGAAAATATTAAAGTAGCAAATGAAATAAAATAAATGATTTTTTAAGAAAGACTTGGTTGGTAAAGTGGCATAAGGATTTTTCTTGATTAGTTCTCCCTTGCTGAGAAATCTCTAATATATCCCTTTTCTTCAACTGACTACCAAATAAAGTCCAAATTCTTTAGCTGAACACTTGAAGCTCTTCAAAGGTACCCACTTCTGTAGTCTAACCATCTGCTTCCTCTGTCTGAAATATGATCCATGGTCCATAGCATTAGCATGACTGATAGCTTGTGCAAATGCTGATTCCTAGGCCTTGCCCCAGACTTGCTGAATCAGCCTTGGAATTTCAGCAAGATTCTCAAGATACATATGCTTACTGTTGGAGAAGCACTGTTCTACTTCATTCCATTCAGCCTCCCTTTCTATGCTACTGTCTACTGAGCTGGTCCAGCTGTGACTTTTCAAACTTGTTTTATACAGGTTCTCTAGTTGATCTCAGGCTTTCCTAGTAACCTGCCTTTCCTCAACTGATACTGTTCCCCCAGAAGTGCCCTTCTTCTTTTCAGCCCTTTTCTATTTCCTTCAGTTGACCCAGCTTATTAAGTCTAAAAGGTTCTAATAACTGTGATTTAGCTAGAGATTCAAACATGATTAAAGACGTAGTTCCCACCCACCGCTTGGTGCTGGCTGTCTAGGATAGTTCAGCAATGTGTATCAGGCATCACAAATTTGCATTTCCTTTAGTCACACCCTGTCACAGCTAGGAGAACACAGTGTAACAGTGTATTAAAGAATCGGGCACTGCAACATTATTTATAATACTAAAAAATTAATAAATTATGTTACAGTCATACAGTACTACTATGTAGTTAGGATAATTATATTTATATATATGTCAGGAGCAAAAATTACATTATTAAAATATGTGCATTTCTTGTCTTCTGAGGGTTTAGGGTATTTGAGGGTTGAATAACTAAACGAGATCTGTAAAATAAATGATACAGAAAAACCAATGTAGTAATGATGTCGATAGCAGTAATTAACATCTGTTGGACACTTGCGATACTTCAGATTCTGTTCCACATGCTTTACATTCGTTTCATTCCTTTATCCTTACAAAACCCCATGAATTCAGGCTATTATTTCTTCTAGGTAAAGAACTCAAAGCCCAGAAAGTCCAAGCAGTTTGTGATAATGAGTGGTGAGAGTAACAGTGAGTGGCAAAGCCAGGATGTGATGGATTCATTCAGGTAGAGTGGAGCTCAAAGCTTGGGGGTTGGTGTTTATAGTCAGTGCAGGCTTCACAGAAAGTGCCCTTCAACGATCAGTAGTTTTTCCTGGGGATGTGGCTGAGAAAGGATATTCCAGGTCAGGGAAGAATCATATATTGTAGCACCAGAGGTAAGAGATACCAAAGAGAATTCGAGTATCTGAGAAGGATGGATAGAGAGGCGGGTGTAAGGATTCACAAATGAGCAGGGTCAGATGTGATTGCATGCTGTGCTGATTATTTGGGGAAGTGAGTAGAAATTTTTACCATATAAACGACTTGTGTTAGAAATGCTCAGGCATGAGACAGCCCTGGAAGAAAAAGAAATTAACCAAAAAGTTATCTCAGTGGTCAGATGGGAAATGATGGGGCCATGAGCTATGGCAAAAGCCTTGAGGATGGCTAGGAAAGGGTGTCATAATCACCACGACAGTGTACAGTGTTGAACTGTGCTGCTTCACGGGCTACCTGTGACACAGAGAGGCTTAGGATACTGTTCCTGGGCGAAGGGACTATGCTGGAGAGATATAGCAGCAGCAGAATTGATATGACTTACAGGATCAGTTGGAAGTGGAAATGAGAAAGAAGACAGGGTCCAGCTTGACTTCCAGCCTGTGACTTACAAAACTATGAATGTCGGTATAGCTTAGTAGGAGAACAGGATATGAGGTAAGGTAAAAATGCTGTGAATGTTCAAATTTTTTAAAAAAGCATTGCAGTAACAGACACATTGTCATTTAACCCCCTTCAAAATACCCACCCACACATACTTATCCCATCTTTCTTGCCATGTTCTGAAGCAGTTCTGGAAGTTCTCTTTTGTAAGCATCTTTGGTTGTATTGTCATGGCTCTTTTGATGTCCCAAATTGATTCAAAACATCTACCTTTCATAGTCATGGCTTTTGGGGAAAAGTCAGAGGTCACGCGGTGCTAGATCTGCTAAGGTGGGTGAGGAAACATCATGTTATTTTTGTTTCACAGAAGTTGCCAAAAATGTTTGGCCAGTGAAGGATGATCAAGAATTCTGTTATCTTTAGATCACCCCTTGAGTACCAGTCTTTACTCATCACAGTTTTGCTTTCTGCAGTTTCAGTTATCCATGATCAGCCACAGCCTGACAATATGAGAAGTGGAAATCTCAGCAGTGAAGCATAAGTTTTAAATTGTATTCTGTTCTGAGTAACATGCCAAAAATCTCATGCCATTCCTCTCCATCCTGCTTGGGATGGGAATAAAATTAATTAAAAAGACTTATATGCTTGGACATTTAGTGGTGCACCTAAAAAGATGTCCAGTGGTTTGGGCTTCAAGATTGGTTTAATCAGCAGCTCACCGCTGTCATCCGGGAGCATGAGTGGAAGTGATGAGTATATGGTACTACGTGGTTTGGCACTAACTTTTACTTTTACTGTGAAACCATATGTTCAGATACGCCTGCATTCCAAGTCAGAGATAGAGTGAGCCCATTTTCAGCCTGCTTGCTGGAGCAGAGCCACAGTCGTCCCACAGCAGCCACAATGTCTGGGCGAGCAATAAAACCATACTGAGAGCCACCAACACTTGAAGGTTGTTTGTTAAGTGCCACAGCTAAATCTAGTGACAGTGTGTTGATACACTGTATCCCCTACTTGGTTCCATTGTTGTGTGTGTGTTCTTTGAGGGTCTGTGTTATTTATCTTTATGTCATCTGTCCATCTGCATTGGTTAGGACTCTTTAGAGGGACAGAATTTAGGGAAATACACATAAAGATTGTGCAAGGCATTTATTTGGAAGGCTTATAGGGTTAGAGGCGGAAAGGTCCACAGGGTCTCTGCATGCTGGGTGGCTGGAGGATTCAGTAGCTGCTCAGTCTAAGAAGAAGAGGGATCAATGACTCAGTGCGGTCCTAGACTGAAGTACAAGAAGTTCCCTGCAGAGTCACTGGTGTGGGTATGTGGATGGCAGAGGAAACTGGAGTGTAATGTCCACAGGCGATGGCAGTAGCATCTGCTATCTACTGGAGCAGAATGGAGCTTTTTAAGTGCTGTCTGACCTCTTTACTTCTATTTCATTCCATCCACACAGCAGGCATATTGGATAGTGCCACCCACAATCGATTTTAGTGTATGTGCTGCCGAAGCGAGCACTGCCACCCACAATCAGATTGCATCTTCGCCTCTCAGTGTGTTAGCCTGTGTGCCCGCCATTGCTCCAGAAGTGGGCTTTACTAACCTGTAGGCCATTTATTAATCCAGTAATGTTGACATATCATGATTAATGGTCATATCAACCTAGTCCGGTGTCATTTACCAAGTTGACACAATTCATTGAATTTGGGAGAAGTGTGGAAAGATTAATTGCCTGGTGTTAGAGCAGCATTTTCTTAGTGTGACCACTGAACCAGAATTGTTATGGAACCTGCCAGAAATATAGATTGTTGAACTCAGGACAAGCCTTCTAAAACAGAGTAATAGGGATGAGAGTCCGAGCAGTTCTCCATTGTACTTAAATTTGGGAACCTTTGGATGTAAACCAGCTACATGTTTCACACATATTTTTATCAGAATATTATGTTCTTTATTAACCTCCTTCCCAATTGATAACACTTGCCCTTGCCATTCTTCCCAGGCCAGTGAACTAGTCTGTGATGTGACAGGATGTGTTAATGGGCAGATGGAAGGATTGACTGATGGCTGGGCGGATGGACGGATGGACGGATGGATGGATGGGTGTAAGCCCCACCCTGGTTACTTCTGAGCTAGGGGCAAAGGATTGTTAATTTACTTTTGAGAAAATTTGTCTGAAGAACAGTCATTTATAAGAATGAATTTGCAAGTAAAATAGTGCCTCAACTGACATATTTTCTGTATATTGCTATTCTTTTGTGTTTATTTCTGGGGAAGGTTAAGTTTTAACTAAATAACCAATATATGAGTATATTCTCATAAAATCTAAAATATTACTGATAAAGTCAAAATTTCCTTTGATCCTCTCTCCATATTTTGGTCCCTTCCTATTCACTTTTAGAATTTTGCCCTTCTATATTTTTTCTGTATATGTGTATCACTAATATGTGTCTAACACTCATTAAATAATAATACTGATACAGCTGGTATCTATTCTGATTAGTGCACATCCATTGAAATTACCTAGATCTCTGTGTCACTGGTAGTGTTTTGCTTGTCAATCTTGTGGTTTGTACCTTTACTAAGTATGCATGAATGCACGTGTGTGTGTGTGTGTCTTAAGTGCCATCTTATGCATACTTTTTTCAATATTTTTCTCCCATAAATCGTGGCGTATATTCCTGTCAATGTATGTAAATTTACTTTATTTTTCAAAAGTTGCTTCATGGTATTTCTTCTTGTAGTATTTTTAGCTATTTTTGTGTTAATGAACATTTAGTTAGGTTTTTTTTTATTATTATTATGAACAGTGTTGCCATATATGTATATATACTGCCTTATAGAGTACTCTGTACTCTATAAATATATACAACTATAATTTGTCAATCCACAATGAAAAGTAATTTTTTTAAAAAAGGTGAATAATTCTTTCAGGACTTTTAGGTCCCGTTAGCCAATCACCTCCCTCAGATCCTGAGAGAGTACATCAGCATTATTCATGAAAAACAGAGATCCTGGAACTATAATTGTGACTCACATTTGAGAAAGATGACGCAGGCCTGGAACGTTCTTCAGGTTTGAGTATCTGTTATTTTATTTATTTGCTGGGGCAGGATCTCATCATGTAGTGAACCTGGCATTGAACTTGTGATCCTGCTCACAAGTTCTGGGATTACCAGCATGCACTACCACATCTGGCTTAAATTTTAATGAAAAAATTATATATATTTGAGCTTTGGAAGAGTGGAAGAAGGAGATGGAGAAGGAGAGAAAAATGAACATTCTGGGACATAGATTTTGATTTTTAACTTTTAGATTCTACCAAATTCATCATCAAAGAGACTATTAATTTATACTCCAATAGTTCCCTCATAACACTTCCAGATTTATTGTTGTCATACTTTCTGAGGTTTGCCAATGATCAAAAATGATAACTTTTATTTTAGCTTATTTTCACTTATTAGGAACTAATTAATTACACTAATTTTCACTAATTAATTACAAGACTGAACATCACTTATGTGTATTAGCCATTTGTGTTTCCACTTCATAAATCATCAGTTCTAATCTTCTGCCTATTTTTCTGTTGGGTTTGTTCTTTTCTTATTGACCTGTTATAATTTTTTAGATCTTAAATTCTTTTTTTTTTTTTTTTTGTGCCAGTGATCAAAGTCATGACCTTGTACTTATGAGGCAGGCTTATGCTGCTGAGCTAAATCCTCAGCCCCTCTTAAATTCTTAAATAATTTGTCGTTTATTGTTGTTTATATTGTCATTTATTATTTGCCTTTGCTGTCAGACTTGTGGTTGGCATTTGTGATTTTTTTAGTTTTTGCTTGCTATTAGCCTTTCTTCATGATAATTATTTAGTTATTTAGTTAGGAAATAAGTAAATTGCTTAAAATTGTCCGTATGTAAGAACCCTGAATATCTCTCTTTAATAAGGTGTAATATATTTAATTGCATGGAATTCTAAACATTTCTATTTTGGCTACTCTGAAACATGTGGTTTCTATGTTCTGAATATGTGCTGGCTGGGTTATTGTGCTCTAAATAATGGAACTATTACTTTAATAATAATGTACCTCTTTATATTTTAATTAAGTTACTGTTGTCAGAAGGTGATTTGATTAGAGCTCTTTAATGAGACCTACAGCAGTAGTTTGTTCATAAATTGATGTAAACTATCAATCTCATTTAACCATATTGCATTGTCATGGATATCAGTAAAATGTATAGACAAGCTTGTTTTTCATGTGTGAATTCAAAAAGTTTACTTATAATTTAATTATTCATAATTCTGCTTTTTTTTTCCAGAGACACTGATTAGTTTCTAGGTTTCCAACAAGCCCAAACAAGCATGCTTAAAATACTGTAGTACTCTTAATACTTCTTAATAACATTTGGTAAAACACTGAGTATTCTTTGATCTCAACCTAGAAAATATAGTTTATCATGTTATTGTTGGCTTCCAATTATAGACATAAAGGTAGAAATAACAGGGCTCTAGTTATCAGCAGCTGTAGAGATCAGGGACTATGGAGTAGGGCTATAAACTTCTTTTGAAACTATGGAAGTGGTGGAACATGTTCCCCCTAGTATTGTGTATTAAAGTAATTTGCATTTACTCATTCTTCTTTAGCTGCGGCATTGTCTATTGAAACTGCGTTGCTTGTAAGCATGCCTTTTCTTCTGTAGCAAGGGACATTTCTCTGGAATTGCTGTTCTACTTGCTTGTGTAGTCTGAAAGAAACATTAGAGCTAATAACATTGTCCTCGCTAACTGTGCAAATTTAGAGCCCTTGATGAAACAACAAAAACTCTTTGTATTAGTTGTAAAGTGTCTGTAACGAGCACCCAGGTACCTTGTTGTAAAGTGTCTGTGACAAGCATGCAGGTACCTTGTTGCAGGTCTTCCCTGGACCAGCAGAAACACAGCTGGAGAATGTTCCAGGACTTCCTCGTCTTTCTCAAGTGTGAGTCACAATTACAGTTCCAGGATCTCTGGTTGTCATGAGTAACGCTGATGTACGGTTTCAGGATCTGGGAGAGGTAATTGGCGGAATGGGATCTAAAAGTCCTGAAAGAATTATTTATCCTTTTTTAAAAAAATTATTTTCCATTGTAGATTGACAAATTATAGTTGTATATATTTATAGAGTACAGAGTGATGTTATAAAGAAAGCCAGGCGCACAAGGAGAGCTGGTGAATCTACACTTGTGTGTGGAATATAAAATAATCAGAGCTGTAGAGCAGAGAGCAGGGTTCTGGGTCCATAGAGGGTGATGGATTAGGGAGATGATGCACAGAGAACCAAGAGAACCGAGTCTCAGAAGAAATGAGCTGGTGGTTTTTTTCTTTTTATGACTATTACATAGCATGGTATATTTACAAATAACTAAGGGTAAATTGCAATTGATCTTATCACACAAAATGATGGATACTTGAGCTTATAGATATGTTAAATGGAAAAACTATTGAAGTTCGTCAAAAAACTAAAAACAAATACATTTAACATGCCTCAGAAAATATTTATTTATTTATTTATCTTGATTTTTTTGAGACAGGTTTTCGCTAGGTTAGGCTGGCCCTGAACTCACTGGGTAGCCCAGGCTTGGCTGCACAGCAATCCTCCTACCTCAGTCTCCAAGTGCACCACCACACAGGGCTTAAAAAACTATTTTATGTAAGCTGTTTGCTTCTGAGAAGTTTATTCATTGTGGTTTACAATGAAAAATTTATCTTTGACTATACATTACAAATGAATAGTTTGTGTCTTTGTAAAAAACTAAAAACACACAACTGAAAGGAACTTATTCATATTGCAGATAGTGTGAGTAACTATATCCTAACAGTACTTTAAATAATGTAGATCTTTGGAATCAAAATCTTGACCATTTTATCAGTCTGATTGGTGTCTTTTTGCCTGTTGAGCTCCTGTCAGGATTTCCCCAAAGCTGGGATGCTAAGAATTTATTGGTGAAAATCAGAACTTTTTGAAGTAAGGACTACTGGTAAACCACTGGTAAATCACTATCAGGGGCAACTACAGGGGCACCCACATAATATTGCTTACTCTGTATCATTTTAAATTAAAGTTTTTGGAAAAACTCATGGAGAGCATGGATAATTAGAAGAACTGACTTGGAATTTTTTTTTTTTTTTTTTTGAGACTGTGTCTTATGGAACCCAGACTGGCCTTGAACTTTTTTTTTTTTTTGGTTTTTTACTTTGAAGGTAGTAAAATACAACAAGACAGAACAAATCCAATCAAGACAATGCAGTGAAATTGGTACAGAACTTCACAGCAGGATACCGGGATAACAGTAATAGGTACCATAGTATATCTCGTTATCTTCACAATAGTTGTCCATTCAATCAGATATAGCAAATTCAAACCAAAAACAGAACATTAGAAAACCTATCAAAACAGAATATTGAATAGAGCAAAACAATCAGAACAAAGCAAAACAGTGAAAACAATATTTGCCTTCAAAGAGAAATAGAAGGAAATCTCCCATATGTGCTGTATTGCATATGGTCAACCTCCCAAGAGATGTTCAGACCTCAGGCCTCCAGTTGCTAACTGGGGTTTGGGGGTGGGATATGGGATGTTTGATTCTCAGCCTGCGAACCGGTAGGCTCACAGGAAATGCTGACTGGTTCTCTTCCTGGCTGGCCCACCGCTCGCTCGTGCCACGGTCGCTTACCAGGAATGAGGGCGTGTTGCTTTCTTGCTCAGCCCCCTAAGTTCCAGCATTGGCTTTGAACTTCTGGTGCCCCTGCCTTAGCATTCACAGTAGTATGATTATAGACATGATTACCACCTGGTTTGTTCTCTGTCTCGCTTTCTCAATAGCAATTATAAAAATATAAGGGAAGCTTTGTTACTTGTATATATTAACTATATATAATATTTTTTATATGTGGCCCAAGACAAGTCCTCTTCATTCAGTGCACCTGAGCAAGCCAGAGGGTTGGGTACTCATGGCAGACTTTACACGGGTGTTTTATCGATCCTCATCATCTCAGCACCTGCATATTTTTTCACAGTGGCCTCATTAACAGCCCGGTGGAAGTGCTTGGTATCATTTGATCAAGATTTATGTCCTGTGGAAAGAACTAAATGCTTTCCAGGAGTAACCTGATTCTTCTGATTGTCTCTATGCCATCAAATTCGCGATCATTTAGTGTTTTTTAAGGGAGGCATGCGCTCAGAGGTATTTTGCTTTGGCGAAATTAAGAGAGGCCATATATTTCCTTATAGAAATTAATGTATTGACTATATTGGTCCCAATTTTTCATCCACTATTTTAGCTTAGTTTACAACATAGGTTTTATGAGTTCCAGAATGTTTATATTTACTTGAAAGATATTGGTTTTTCTCCATACATGCAGGTGGGGTAAATGACTAATAGCTATAAGGAGAAAATAATATTGTCTTCATTTAATTACCTGCATAACTTCTTGCATGAGAAGGTTGTCACTGTGTTCCTACATTAAGCAAGGAGAGTCTTTAGTATGCCTTATTTTGTTAAGATCCAGTCTTAGGTCTTACATATCTCACTAAACTTCCTACCTTCTGCCCAGAGGTGGCTTTGAAATTAAAAGAAATATAGTTGGAGCACACTAAATCTCATGGTTGCTGCCTTAAATTCACATGTGGCACCTGTTTTATACCATGATATTTTGCAAAGCTGTTTTAGGTGAATATAGTTTAAGCTTAGTTTTTATTTAGGTAATTTCTTTGAGGAATTTCTGTCACAGCATCAAAGTTTATATGAATTCAGCAAAGTCCTTTGGGTATTCATTTGTTTTTTCGGGTATTCACTCTGCCCAAGCTGGCCTTGAACTCCAGAGCTCAAGCATAGCTAGAACTAGGTACATGAGCCCCACCATCTGGCAGCAAAGCGTTTATGAGTCTGTAGTCTCTGCTTTGTTTCCTGCTTCTTGTGATTGTTTTCAATGGCTGTTTTTTCATTTTTCAAAAGAAGACAAAGAGGAGCATTTATGCATGTCATTTATTCAAAGTTTGGTTGATTTCCTCGTGGGCATCCTGATTGTGCTGGGCTGACTATGGGGTTCTCTGGCTTCTCAGCCTTTGCTCATGTGATTGAGCTTAGATTCAGCAGAGCTCTGTGCCTGTGCACAGCTAGAGCTTCCTGGTTGGCAAATTTGGAATCTGTGGCAGTCAAGCAGATATCTTCAAAGGCATCTTTGAAGACATCTGTGTTTGCTTTTAGTTTTAAAATGTGAATCTTTTATATTATCTTCTTTATTTAAGTATTTTAAACATTATCAGAAGCACACAGGCCCAGAGCCTATAATAAGAGTCTATAATAGATAAAGGAAAAAATGAAGGAGAGAAGAGGGACTTCGTGAATCTCTGGGTCTACATATTTGCAGTCAAAGGTCTCACCCGTCTGCTATTTACCAATTGGGAAATGGTGGGAAAAGTAGAGGAGGATATATTGTGAAGTAATATTAATTATTATTAATATTATTAATTATTGGTTAATTTTCTTTAAATTCTTTCTTTGAAGGTCTGAAACGCTTTAATTACTTGGTATCTTAGTGAAAGAGCTGTGGGGAAAGCTTGATCCTTGTGTGTTGACTTTGTTTTATGGGAAGCTTTATTGTAAATGGATGTTGAGCGTCTTAGCACACTGTAAAAAGATAAAGCAGCTGCCACCACTTGTGAACGACTGTACTGTCTTGTGAACTCATAGCCTGGCCCAGAGCAGGCACCAGTGCTGGGTGATGGGTACTGTATAATCTTCTCATTTGGACAGAAGACAACTAAACTGGGTTCAAAATGAGATAATGGAATGAAGATTCCTTTGTGTCTGTTAAGGGCTCCATGCACACATTTTCTTTTGATGCTACATGTATATTGGTGGAAGCCAAACTGATGACACTGTGGCTCTGCTCTGAAGCCCCGGTCACCTCCCATTAGGCCAACTGCCCTGACTTCAGGCTTGGGGAGCAGCACAATGCCCATTTGCCCTTGCCCCAGGGGAACTGCTTGCAGGAAATGGGCAGAGTGAACAGACAGCAGCTGGTGGGAAGATGAAAACAGAGCTCCAGGGGCTTTTTAAAAGGCCATTATTCAACTCTATCTCCTGAGCTTACATGTAGCAGGCTGGCAGCAGGACTGGATAATGTGTAGATGAGGGCTGGGTCTTACTTTCTGCCACTGTATTCTCTTCCGCCTTATGGTCCATTTCCTGCTTTACCCTTTGGCTTGGATGCTGTTTGTAACCTTTAAGATATCTCATTTATATCCTGGCTGTTTTTGGTTCTTTCTACTCGTGAGAGTTGGTCTGTCTTGATTTTACTTAATGTCCTTATTGGAGTTTGGAATGTCTATCCAATTATCCTGCCTAGGAGCTGGTTGCAGGAAATACATGGTGCTGCCCAAGTGCCATCAGCATTTTTTTTTTTAACTTGCTTATATGCAAGTGTATGTCAACCAAGCATTCAAGTCTGGAGTCCATGGTCAGCTGGCAGGTTTGACCTGGAGGCCCCTGGTGCTGGCAGCCTCCAAGGATGTGAATGTGCAAGTGATACACAGATTGTGTGTCCTGCTTTCTATCAATGACCACAAGTCAGTATTCATCTCCCAGGCCCTCAGCCTTTGCTGTCTTCATGGCCACAAGGAGGAGGAAGTGTCTTACAAGCTGCTGTTCTTCTTCTTCAGCCTGACTAATGCAAGGAATGGGCTTCTTAGAAATAACCAGGAAATGCACCGGAGCCTGGCAGTGAGCCACATCAGGAACACGAGACTGCTGCTCCTCATATAGAATGACAGCTGGGAGGCTTCTTTCCAGGATCCGGGAGGAGATTGTTGAGACTGCTCTTCCAGGAGCTCTCCTGGCCCTTGGCCACTTCATCCCCATCAGTCATACCTGTAGCCCTGTGCCCCCTGAACCCCATGGCAGCTATGGCTCTGAACGCTGCACAAACTGGTGGCCAGCACCAGTGCAACAGCCATTGCTCAAATGTAAAAAGCCATTTCTCAAAAGTACAAAGCTAGGATTTGGGTCTCCCTCTGTATTGCCAGGAAAACTGAAAGAATAGGTAACTTTGATTTTAGGTAATAGAAGTTTCTTAATTGTAATGGGATAATTAAATTATAGGGGAAGAACAAAGTATATTTAGATGAGCTACACTAACAAGGAACAGTATAGGTGGAATAGCAAGTTACATGTCAGTCTTGCGATAATTTCCTTAATGACTCATTGCTCCTTGAAAGCAGACGAAGTATAGTTTTGCAAAAATATGAGTGAGAACTCATGGGTTCTTCCTAAACAGATGCAGAAATAAATGTTTATATATGCTATATACAAAGGATTTATAAGATAGGCTTTCAGTAGCTGCCTGCAGAGTCAGATATGGAGAGTGCAAGAGCGCAAGAGTGTACACTGGTGACCTGGAAGGTCCAGTCAAAATGCAGTGTCCTAGGTGAGTTGATGTCAGGAAACCGAAGGATCTGTGCTGAAAGCCAGGAGAGAGACGCCCAAAGGCTATGGCAAAGACTTGAGCTTTTCTGGAGAAGCAGAGGCAGGACTTTCTTCCTTTTCCCCTTTTTATTCCATCCAATTCTCAAGCATATTGGTTGGTGCTACCCACAGTGAGAGTGGGCCTTCCCTCTTCAGTAAGCCCATCATGTAGATGCTCAGAACTGTGCTAAACCAATCCACTAGGCATTTCTATTCAAGTTAACACCATAGTTAACTATCATATGTTATGAAAGCGTGCATTTGCACATTTCTGTATGTATTAGTCTAGTGTGAATGCTATATCAAAGGACCACAAGCGCAGTGTCCTAAGGCAACAGAAATTTATTCTTTTATAGTTCTGGAGGCCAGGGGCTTAGGGGCTTCAGTCAAAGTGCTTGTGGCATAGTGATGCTTCCTGAAACTAGAGAATAATTTCATTCTTTGCCATTTCCAGCTACCTCCTTTGCTTGTGCCTCTCCTCCATCTTCAAAGCCAAGGAAGGAACATCTTTTCTCTAAGTCAGCCTTTCTAAAATCCGTCACATGACTTTCTTTTGTCTCTAATATCCTTTTTCTTTCTCTTGTCATGTGTAATTAATTGCATTTATACTCCACTCAGATAATCCAGGAGATTTAGTCTTCCTACATCCAGAAATTTAACTCAATCAAACCTTGAAAGTCTATGCTATATAAAATGATACTCGCAGGTTCAGGGTCTAAGATGCAGATGTTTTGGTGAAGCAGGTCTGCCACAGTGGCTGAGGGATAGAGATTTAAAAACCCCTTAGCTGTGTCCCCTGAGAATGACTGAATGATGGCTACACCCCATGGCAGTGAGCACACCTACATCAGGTCTTTGATGTCAATTCTATTTTCATTAAAAGGAGCCAGGTTTTTGTTTGTTTGTTTGTTTGTTTGTTTTAAAAGAAATGGCTGATTCTTTTTTTTTTTTTTTTTCCGGTACCGGGGATTGAACTCACGACCGCGTGCTTGCAAGGCAGGCACTTATACCACTGAGTTAAATCCCCAGCCCCCAAAATGGCTGATTCTAGAACATATAAAAAGTACAAGAGCAGGTGTTATTGAATCTTCTGGCTTTTGATTCTCCTCCTGGCTATACCAAAATGTTACCACCTAGCTCCTTCTAAAAGTGGCTCACCAAATAAACATTTCTGGGCTCTGGGTTGCTAGCCTCTCTCTTCTGGTCTTGGATTCCAAGTTTGTCTGGTCTCAAAAACTAAATGAAATAAGCAAAAAGCAATGGCAAAGCTTATTTGGAAAAGTAAAACTAAAGAGTGGGAGAGAAACTGCAGAGTGAACTTGGACAAAGCAAAAGAGGAAAAAGCAAGGTAAAAAAACACTCTGGAGAAAGCAGGGTGGGCTACTGTGAGGGAAGCCACAATAGCAAGTTCCTCTTGGCGACTGTGTCCTTTTGTTCTGACCAAATTTTGAGGAAACCCACAAAAAACTTTTACATATGGGTCCTGAGAGGCAGTGCTAGGATCCCATGCCTTAGGCTGAGGTCAGGTCTAAGCTGTCCAATTGAAAACCTGCTGGAGTTCTCTTGAGAAGTCCAGATGTAGGACTTCAGTAACTGTCATGCATTTGTGTCCAGGATTCTGTAATTAACAGGTCACAGCTGCTTCCTCAGCCAGCTTTGCTGTACCCTACTCTCACAAGTCAGACTGTAATAGCTTAAAGAAGTGCTCTGAGAATAAGGGAAACTGTCAGAAAGACAACAGCAACCAACTGAAAGATGCTTTCTTTGGCCAAAATGACAATGAAATAATAAATAATGAAAGTAGTACATGATAACCCATTGAATAGGGTTACAAATTCAGCCAGCCCTTACAAAAATAAATTTACAAATTGAAAGCTTGCTGAAGAACAGGATATTTACACAGTTGCTAAATGTTTCCACAGTATCATGTTTAATTACAAAGAGGAAAAGTTTGAGTTGACAGTGGAGAAGACTGGCTGATCAAAGCAAATATGTTCCATAATAGGACAGATTGGGATAATGTACAGCTTGATAGAATACAAAGAGAAGAGCAGCATGACCCTTGTGGCACATCTTTCAAGATGCATGACCTGAATTTAATACTGAGGAAGCATAAAGATAAACCTAAATTGCAGAGCAGTCTACAAAATATCTAGTGTATAATTTTCAAAAAACATCATAGTTGGGAAAGTGAAAAGATGTGATATAGTGCAGTAGAAAGCTCAAAGTAACCAGCGGGGAATTTTATGCTTCACTGTTAACTTAGGCCATTTGTTGGTGGACTCCTGACTTGATTACTTAGCCCCTGGGCTGATTACATTCGTCAGTGAAAACTCTTCTGATTTCTTGCCTGCTGGGCATTAGTAGAGTGCCTATGTTCCCTTACCAGGAGTGGGCGTGGGGATGTGACTCTTAGCATTTTAATATTTCATTACAAATCCCACCAACCACTGTGGAATCTTATCTTCAGTTGTGTTTGGTGCTGTCTGTCCTCTACCATGCTCTCTCCAGTGACTAAAAACTCTGTTCTTGTGGTGGCACACACCTGTCATCTGAGCAGTCCAGGAGGCTGAATCGGGAGAACTCCAACCTGGGTAACTCAATGACTTGGTGAGACACTGTCTCAAAATAAAAAATGAAAAAGGGCAGGGATGTAGCTCATTGTGAATGTCTGATCTCTTTGACCACTAAACTTAATCTTTTCATATTTGTTCATTAGTTTTACATCCAGGGACTATTTCTAGCAGCACCAAGGATGCTGGACTTCCTCAAGCAACAACATAATGTCAGCGTTCAGACAACACCTGGCAGCCTTTAGAACTGAGATGTGTGGACAGCAGACCCACCATAACCTAATGAAACCTTCCTGAAGCCCTGCTCCTATTAATGTCCTCTAGTGCAGCTCATTCCTCTCTTGGAACTCACCCTGTACTTTCTTGAAGTGATTGATAAACTCTCGACTTTTCTGTGTTCCTTGACTATTGGTAAATTCTTTTACTGCTACAGTCCTGGCCTTTAATACAGTGTGTCTGGCTGGGCAGTAACCTCTTTTTTGAAGCAGTCTTTCTCCTTTGAAGTAACTAGAATATCAAGCTACTCCCTTTCCCCTTCTTCACGAGTTTACCAGATGACCGTATTTCCTTGGCCCTTGACTATTCTGCGGGGGAGACCAAATTCGTTGATGGCTTTCTTCAAGCTATCATCACTTAATATTATTACTTAAAAAAATGCTTTCTTGTGGACTTGTTCATTTATGAGGAAACCTCTTCACTATGCCTTTAGTGGTTTTGGAGGAGAACAAATATAGATATGTCTTTTCATTTTGCCATCTTACCCAGACATAAGTGATTCTTCAAAGAATTTTTCCCATTGGAACCTTCCTCTCCTGCTACTCCTGTTATATAGCCTGAGTATATAGAACAGAAATGGGCTATTGAGACTAAAATGATGGTAGGTGGGTAAAGGAGCAAGAATCCTTTCTGGTTGACTAGAATTGAATGACTCACCCCCACCTTTTCCAGCTTCACATCTTTTCAAACCTGCATCCCCCAGTGTGGCTGGATCCAGGGCACACGCTCCCACTCAGATCCCTTTTCTGGTTAAAGGAAACCGTGGGGACTTAGATTACCCATCATCCCAGGCAACTTCCACTTTGCCCTCAGTTATTTCAGACTTCCCTGATGTATTCGTTTGCTAGGTTGTTATAGTGAAGTAGACTGAGTGGTTTAAGCAGCAGAAATTAATTTCCTTACAGTTTTGGAGATTAGTAACCTGCAGTGTAGGTGTGAGACGTTTTATTGACTTCTCCTGAGATCTCCCTCCTGGCTTGCAGATGGCCACCTTGCTTGTCTTCCTGTGGCCTTCCTGGGCCTATGTGCTAATCTCCTCTTTTTATGAGGACATTGGTCGTATTGGGTTAGTGCTTACGCTGGTGATCTTTCTAAAACTTAATTATCCTTTAAACACCTTGTCTCAATATGCAGTCACACTTCGATGTGCATTGAGGGCCACACTGTCGGTCACAATACAGAACCACTGCCTTTGGTGGTGCTGACACTGAGTTTCTTGTCATGGTTTTCACTTGAGGTGATGTCAGCATCGCCTGGTTTCCATGGGCCTGGCTTCTGCTGGGGGATGGGAGCAGATGGGATTAAACAGGATGAGCGTAGAGAGCGAGTGTTAGAATTAAGTGTTGCTTATGTGTGAGTTGTGAAATAGTATTTTTTACAGCCTTCAGTTTAGCTTTTAATCTCTTCAAGCCCAAGGCACTTGATAATACTTAACTGATTTGGAGACGCAGATCTTCCAAACAGCATGTTGAAATTGGAATAATTAGGAAATGAAGGAATAATCCGCCTCAAGTCCTTCCCTCAGACCCTCTCCCTTCCCTTGGCTCCTCTGGCCCCAGCCTTGCCTTTCCAAATCAACTGAAAAAAACTTCTGAAGTTTGTTTGCAGCTTTCTGCTTTGTCTTCTCGAATTTTTGTAGATGAACAATGAAAAGAGTTAATTTACACCACTAGAGTTGCTTTTATATATAAAAATAATTATAATTGGTGACACGTTGGGAGCTGACATGCAAGTGAAATCCTTGGTACATTTGAAAATGTACTTAAGCTTAAGGATAAAGTTGTAATTTTATTTGTTGCATCCCTTTAATGGTGAACTTGTGCTTGTTTGCATACACAGGGTACAGATTGGTGATCATGTATTGTAATTTTATCATAAGGAAAAGATTTGCATGATTGCTCCTTAATGAATTATCTGTGGAGCTGGTTTAGAAGTTTGAAGAATCAATTTGTTTCAGAAATAGAAAGGACCTTAGATACAAATTTAACTACAGGTTGGATATCCCTTATCCAAAATGCTTGGAACCAGAAGTGTTTTAGATTTTTTGAATCTTAAAGTGTTTGCATATACACAGTGAGACTTTAGGAGTGGGACTCTAAACAGAAAATTCATTTTTGGGAGGGGACAGGGTCTTGCTGTACAGTCCAGGCTATCCTTGAGCTCACAGAGTAGCCTCAGCTGGCCTTGAACTCATGGCGATCCTCCTGAAGTGCTGGGATTATGGATGTGTGCCTCCATGCCCAGCTATGTTTGTGTTTCATATGCACCTTGTGCATATAATGTGAAGTTAATTTTGCACAATAGTTTTAGTGTGCTTGTGTTTTGTCTATGACCTGTAAAATGAGGTTGGGTGCGAGTTACTTGGGATGTCCTGTCAGCACCCAAAAAGTTCTGGATTTCAGATTTCAGAAGAGGGATGCTCACCCTGTAATACTTTTATCAATAGGGAATCTGAAGTCCAAAGACCAAGTGTTTAGGTGAGATTGCATGGTAGTTTCCGAGCTAGGATTTAAGTACAGATAAATTGACCTGCACCTTAAGTCCAGATCAGTGTTTTTACTAATGTTACTTTTCTATTTTGTTTTTTTCTCCCCTCCCCTTCCTTCCTTCTTTCCTTCCTGCTGGAGATTGAACTAGGGCCATTTACGTGCTAAACATGCAGTCCACTGCTGAGCTACACTGCTGATCTGGAGTTCATGCTTCTTAATAAAACTTATGTCCCTAAAATCAGTGTGATAAAACAAAAAGAATATATTTTATTCAGTTAAAACACAAAATGAAAAAAGTGGTGCAGAATTATGTGGGTGCTTTTGTTAAGCTGCTTGTTTCAAATTTTCCAAGACCCATGAAAGCTATTATAGAGGTTGAAGGCTTTGGATTGGGAAGAAGAATATCAATGGGACTTGCAGCTCTAAAAATAGCAGATGTAAGCAGAATAAATTTTATTTCATTCAACAAGAGGGGGGAACATTAGGGCTTTGCGTTGGGCTTGCATTTGGGGACATAGGGTCCCTGACAATTGTTAACATTTAGTGTAACATGAGTGTATTTCACTGCTAGGTAGAGCAGCTCATCAAAGAATGCTGTTCTTCTCCAAGGGTCTTCTTTGGGTCTTCCTCACTCTCCAGCATTAGCACTTGCAGTTCCTGTTCTTTGGTTCCCAAAATGTGTTCTGTAGTTGAGCTCCTCCAGTAGAGCTTTTTAGGAACATGCAGTCTCCAGCTGCATCTCAGGCCTGTTCAGTGCATACTTTATCAAGGTTCCCAGGTGATTGCTATGTGTAATAAAGTATGAAAAGCACTGATCTAGGGCTGTGGTTTATCAAAGATGGTTCCTGAAGTGGCAGCATCAGCATGCCTGGAAGTGTTGGAGGTGTACATTCTCAAGGCCCCATACAGGACCAATCAAAACCAAAACTATGGGCTGGGCCACAGCAGTTTATGTATAAGTGTGTAAGATAGATGACCGTATTACTAAATTTTTGTTGGATCCTTGAACAGAATGGTTGGCACTGTCAATGTTTGACTGTCTATCCACTATTTATGCTTTGATTTTGTAACTTGAACAACTATTTCTAAGATGACAATATGTAATGTATCAACTAGAGATTTCTTAGTGTTAATTTTTCTTCTTTTTTGTGAATTCTGTATTCTACCTATTTTCTTTCTATTTTTTTCTTCTTTAAAAAAGAGGATATACTGTGGCTGATGTTTAATCATGATAAAGACTGAGGACCCCTTGAGAGCAATGTGTTTCAAGCAGATTGGATCATAACTTACAGGAGAAATACATTTTAAATTATGGCACGCATGCACACAATTTAGAAGTTTATCTTATGTGCTGTCTGCTCTGGCGCTTTCAGATTTATTCTACTAAGTGTGTATGTGTAGTGTATAAACTTATTTATATAAAAATCTGGCCATTATCCACTAAGCTGATCATGTGAGCTACTAATAGGACATAGGCTGCAGTTAGGGAACTGTACTTTCGTGTAAATTCTCTTAATCTGTTTGTTCTGTGCCATGGCCCTTTATGACAATTTGATAAAGCCCTGTATCTAGTTTTAGACTAATTTTTTTTAAGTGCAAGTAATAGAATGTACAGAGTTACAAAAGAAACCAAATACAGTCTTTTCCTGATACTTACTAGGTACTAGGTCCAGGACTTGTGCAGATACCAAAATGTAAGTGCTCAGGTTTTTTGTATAAAATGTCATAATATTTGCATGTGATTGGCACAGTCTTTTTGTATACCTTAAGCTGTCTCTAGATTATTTATAATGCCTAATACAATGTAAGTAGTCATTATACCATGGCCTAGGGAATAATAGTGAGGAAAAGACAAGTCTGTTCATGTTCAATACAAACACATCCTGTCTTTTAGAAAGTGTCAGTGACAGTTGATTGGATTTGTGTTTGCAGAGCTTGCAGATATAGAGTACCAACTGTATACTGGTTACCAAAATAATTTTGTAATATATGTGGCAAATGAAGAAATACTATCATTTAAATTCAAGCTGAGTATTAATGATATTTCGAGACATCTGGTGTAACTGTTCTATAGTGTGAAAATGACTGTGATTTTTGTTGGTAACAAAGTTATAATTACTGCTAGTAATATTGTGGTTTTGCCTATATTCATATTTGACATAAACTGCTAAATTTTATCTTAAGTGAGAATAGTGATGTAAAATTCTTTCTTGCATCTGACTTTGGATTTCCAGAATTCCATTGATCTCCTCCACGGGTCTTGAGTCAAGAACTGTTTGTCAACATGAGCCTTTCTTTAGTGGACAGTTCTCAAATTTTAAATTGAGATGCTAAGCCAAGAAAATTGTCTTCCTGAAATTGCTTAAAGTGGGTGCCGTCTTGTTTTTTAGTGCCATGGTAATGGAATCCTTTTCTGGCATTTTAACTGAGGTCTGGGGAGGTCATCTGGAAGTCCAGCTCCTAGTAATGGACAGTATTCTCCTGTCTCCATCTCAGTTCTCATCCAGTTACTCAAGCCAGGTTCCTGCGAATCATCCCAGTGTTATTGGCTTTGGGTGTAGACTGCATGGATTTGAATCTGGAATCCATAGTCTGTTAGCTGTGTAACCTTCTACAGTTTACCTGCTCTTTGCTCTCATTCCCCGCTCATGAGATTGTTTGTAGGATTGTTTTCAGCATTATGATATATTTTGTGTGTTGTGTTAGAACAGTGCCTTGAATAGAGTAAGTGGCTAGTGACCTTTATCCAATACAGTTATTCAAGATTTCTCCCTATCCCTCATCCTTTAAATCCAACTTATCAGAAAATTATGTATATTCTCCCTATAAAATGTATTTTTAATTCATCCACTTTTGCCTGTTTCCATTGCCATCCAGCCTGTAAGCCAAACTTTCTTTGGACTCTAAATCCTTCTAGTCTCCAGTGCATTTTCTGTGTAACAACCAAATGATCTTTTGAAAGTGCAAATGAGTAATCTTTAAAAATATAAATGAATCACTTTACTGTGTAAAACTCTTACCTCTCCTTGATTCGAACATGTGCGTGTTTGGTTCCTGCCTGCTCTCTGAGTGGTGCTTTGTGTCGTCTCTGGACTTGCCTGTCCCATGCTCTTCTGCTGCACACTGGCTGTGTCTCAGTGCTTGAGTAGCTGTCCTGCCACCCTTATGGCTCTGTGCCTGGTCTCTCTCCCTAGCAAGAGACTGCTGCCCTTTCCCAGTCTCTCCTCCTTATTGCCGCATGTGTTAATTCCTCACAGAGCCTTCCCTAACCACCTCACCTAAATCTAGGTGCCTACCATGGGAGCCCCTTGACTGAGTTCTTCTTTTACCATCCTGAAGCTTCCCAAATCCATCAAAAATTAATACTTCCTCTTCATTGGGAAATGATATTTTATCTGTGATTATAAAGCACGTAACATTATGTAGAGTGTACACTTTTTTTAGAAGGATAAATTTTACACATTATGAACAGTAGGAGGTTGTAGCGCTATTTTGAGAAACTGCTATCTCAAAATTGTGCCAGCTGGCTTTTTGATAATGGCACCGAAGAACAAAGGAATGGAGGAGCCTCCTGTGGAACCTGTCAGCTGTCGGGGATGGAGTAATGGCTGGGTTTTCTCATTGTTGTCAGTCATTTCTACTCCAAAGACAGTAATAGAGGTCATCAGATTTTCTTCTGTGAAGAAAGAGATTACTTGGCTGTTCATAGAACCCCTGATGGCCCTCTCTGCAAAAGTGAATGATAAGCTGATGGTCAGATGTGAGGAAAGATGTTTCCTAGTCAGAGGGCAGAACTAGTGTGGCGCACATCTGGCTCCTGGTTACCTTTGAGTTCAGAGTAAAGAGGCAGAAGGATGACTTTTCTGACTGTTCTAGGTCAGATATCCCTGTGCTTTAAATTTCTTCCTCCTTGCTTTTAATGAGTCTAAAGAAGGGAGACATTCTTGATTTTTGGCAATGTCTTTAAGCAGCTGGGAAGGAGGTCTTGGGAATTTAGAATCAAGATATGTTTTTCGTTCAAATAAGGGACTGTTGTGAATTATAAAGGACAGTAGTACAGATGCTCAGATTTAGGGCAGTCAGTATGAAGGGGGTGCTGGGCAGTTCTGTTTGTGCCCATTTGGCTGAATGGTGTTTTTAAATAGTTAAAATTGTGGTCTCTTTCAGGGAAAGACTACTTTTTCGTTGGTATTCTTTAACAGAACCCATACAGAAATATTTTTGTTATAGGCTGAATAGTGATTATCACATGGAAAAGATATAACTAAAATAAAAGTTTTCTAGTTGATGAGAATTTAAAAAAATTACCATAAACCTTTGCCACAATCAAGGCAAGCTTTTTGTTTTCCTGATTTCCCTGCAGATATTCATATGTATGTCTTGTTTTTACAGTTGTCATCATGCAGTGGTAATTTTATGGTTTGATTTTTCATGTTGTATTTTTTTATATTTCATTTTGAATGGTTATATAGCAGTCTAGAAGAACTGATAATTTTCAGTCATTCCCTTATTGCATAGGTTGTTTTATGATGTGTTTTTTATAATGCATTTTTAACAATGTCATTTGTTCTCATTTTGCAGGCGGAGACATTTGTTTGGGTGAACAGTGCATCAGCACATTCCCAGAGTGTTGCCAAGGCCAAATATGAATTTTTATTTGGCAGATCTGAAGAGAAAACTCCAGATACTAGTAAGTATTTCCCAACTCTTTTCCTCAGTTGAAAAATACGCGGCGCTGCTGATTCCTGACTATTTTTTCTTCACTTGCACAACTTCCTTTCTACCTCTGTAAAACCTGTTTACATTCATTATTCATGAAAGCAATTTTCCCAAAATGTAAGATTCAAAAATATTGGATGCATTTTTTATAACTGGTTCCCAGCAATGTCATGTTTTTAGTTCAAAGAATTCTCAGCTTCTGACATTTGAAGCTTCAAAAATTCACTAATTCTCATAAAATTTTCTTTTTCCACATTTACCACTGATGCTTGTGTCTACTACTTTATTTTTGGTACTGATTTTTATTTTTATTTTTAAAAATTAAAAATAAAAGACTTTTTAGTTTTGTTTTGTTTTGTTTTGTTTTTTTCCCCTATGTAGTTCAGGCTGGTTTTGTTCTTACTATGTAGCCCAGGCTGGCCTTATACTCACTGTAATCCTCCTGCCTCTGCCTCCTGATTTCTGGGATTATAGGCATGCGCCACCACACCTGGCTAAAGTACTCATTTTTAGTGACCAATATATATTATGTATTTTCAGACAGTATATTCCTAACTTTGGGGATTATCATACCTCTAGTTTAAAAAGATATTGTAATCTAGGGATTGAATTCTAGTTTAATTCAAAACTGGTAAATGACAGTATGACTTGGAGTGATCATATTAATTATTTTATTAGATTACTGACTGTGTGGCAGGGACAGAGGTGACTGTGTTTCACACTGTGTCTTGTGTTTGCTATGTAGTGTTGTCATTTGTACTATATATGAGGTAGCATGAAGACCTAACTATTCTGGGCTAGAAGTTTAAGACACTTAAGCAAATAGTCACTGTTTCTCAGAGGATATGGATTATAGTTGTCTTAATACTGTTTAACATTCCTTGGCACAGCCTTAACTTTGAATGCCACATTGTTATTTTATGCTCATTACACTTTTTTTTACTTTGATAAAACAGTTTTTTCTTAGCTTTATAGACAATATGTCAAATGTCTATAGTTCTGTATTATTAGTGGGTGAGTTTGGCTCTTTCTTACTCAGAGATTTTGAGTAGTTTTTCCTATACAGTATTTCCATCCCATATGTCATGTTGAGGCAAACCAAAATGACATCTTAAACTTTCTCTTCCTTATTTGCTTTGGTAAAAATGGTTGGTGGTATTTGATAAAAACGGTGGTATAAAGTTACGTTGCAAATGCGGCAGTATGAATACATTTATAAAACATATATTTAACAACCAATTATTATATCTTAGTCACTTTTGTGGGGTACTCTAGGGGTATAAAAGAAATAGGAGTCATCATTTTCATCTGCTAGCTGCATATTTTTTTGTTTGGAAAGAGATAATATGTCTCTAAATGTAACGGGGGACAGGAAATGATCACTTTTAGCTGGGCTGGTCACAACTTCACAGAGGAAGTGGAAGTTGAACTTGGTCTTGGACTATAATTCAGATTGAGTTTGGGGATGGCATTTTTAAACTGAGGGAATGGGGTAGTGGCAGATATTATCACTTGGGAACTGAGAGGAGACAGCATGATTGGTTTGCAAACTTTATTAGTGAAGGAAAAATTGAGAAAGATTACCGTTTAGAAAATGGCTCTATTATGTAGAGCCTTCTAAGCTAAAAAGTTTGCATTTGTTCAGGTAGGTAGAGAGGAAATGACCCAAATACTGTTTTAAGATAGACCAATGGAGAGATACTAATATTAAAATTGGTACAGGTGCAGCAGAATCTGTTGCTTCTTGCAGGAGGTTAAGATGTCAGTTTATATTGCTTTCTGGAAAGTGCTCTTCATGTCTTCACAAAAAAATGGTGCACATTTTTATCTTTTTAAAAATGTGCTTTGAAATACCTTTGTACAGGACATTGATTTGTCATCAAAACACTGCTCAACTGAGAAGACCATCTGAACAGTAGTAGAGAAAATAAGATAGTATTTCTGTTAGAATTTGATGGTAGGTATACTTCTTTCAACTTAGATTAAGAAAAAACATGTTAAGCTGGCTCTGGTGATACTTACCTGTAATCCTAGCACTATGGGGGACTGAAAGCGGGAGGATCACAAGTTTAAACTCAGTAATTTAGCAGCTAGGTGAGACCCTGTGTAAAAAAAAAAAAAAAAAAAAAAAGTTAAATGAATACCGGACACTGTCACCAGACTGTTGTTTCTTTGTTGGATATTAGCATGCCCTTACAAGTTTCATACTTTCTGGACTGTGACCTGTCTTTTAGAGAAAGGGAAATTTGTAGTCACTTTTGTATAGAGCTCCAGAAATGTTCAGCAGGCAGCAGTTTAGGTACTATACCCTCGTAATGGTGTAGTCAGGTCAGATGAGGTTAGTTGGGTTGAAATCTGTAATGGAATCCAAAGAAAAGATTATAGCTGTCTAGAGACAAGGCTTGCTTTGCCTCTGAGCAGATATTTAGCGTGACTTGCTATTGAGAGGTCCTAGAGGAGACAATTTAGGAGTATTTTCAAGCTGTTGCTTAGCACAGAGCTTTTGGGTATGTGACAAGAGCTTAGGGTAGTGGTGGTGAACCTGTGGTTCACTTGAGGATTGTTGCCAAGATAAAAAGGAAAATTGGAGAGGAAGAGTTTAGCGTTGTGGGTTCTCCTTGGTGTTGTTGGTCCTGCTGTTGCTGTGGGTTCTCTTGGAGGAGCTTGCTGAGCTTCTTCTCTGATATGAACTTGGCTGTTCTCATTGTCAGAGGAGCTTGGGACCTCGTTGGCACTGAGAATGGTTGTGTTTCACTTTGGGGGAGCTGTGGTCCTTAATTTGAGCATTGCTTCCTGGCTCAGGAGGGGAAGATGGTGTGCTATTCAGTCTCCAGGAGAAACTTGTCATGCTGGCTTTCTGATGCAAACTCAGCTGTTCTTATCATTGGAGCAGCTTGGGCCCTCATTGTCACTGAGGATGGCTGCGATGCTTTCTGGGGAGCTGTGGTCCTTACTTTGAACATCACTTATTACCTCCAGTGTGGCTAGCTGGCATAGATCCTTCTTCTCACTGGCACAGACTTTCTAGCTTCTGCCCCTGACCTATGGGCCTTCCCAGCACAGATCATGAAACAGACTTGCATGAGATATTATTGTGGGCTCTAGGCCTCCAGTTGGACTCATGGGGAGCATTGTTATGGGCTCCAGGTCTTCAGCTGGACTCATGTAGAACATTGCAATGGGATCCAGGTCCTTAGTTGGATTCTTTGGGTCTTAGTGTATGGACAGATTTCTCACACTGTTTGTTTTACATTTGACTCTTTGAGTGACTACTATAAAATAGTACTATAAATTATGTGTCCTATATGCATTTGTTTTCCTTGCAATCCCTGGCTACAACACCTGGCTTTTCTAAACTAGTCAGGTGGAGTTTCTTTGGCAGGAGGTATCTCCTTGAGGAATTCCCAGGGTAGCATCAGAGGGCCAATGCTGATTGGTAGGGAAGAAAATGACTGTGTGTGTGTCTCTATCTCTGTCTGTGAAAATTCAGAAAGAAGAAACATTGTGGAAGTGTTGGTGAATTCTCTTTGTTCTCCATCTGGGGTGAAGAGGTGACCTGTGGAAGCCTGTGAAAGAGTGAAAGGGCCTGGCAGTGTTACAGGGGGATCAATACCCAGTGTTAACCCTTAGCATTCTGGCATTCTCTCTCTAGACTTCTTTTTTGGTCTTTTTGAGACAAGGTCTCTCAGGTCTCACTACACAGTTCAAGCTGGCGTTGAGCTCACTTTGTAGCCTAGGCTGGTCTTAAACTTGCACTGATCCTCTTGCCTCAGCCTCCTGAGTGCTGGGATTACAGGTGTGCACCACTGAGCTTGGCTCTCTATTGATTTCTAAACTTTTTGTGTTAAGTAGGTGAAGGTGAAGGAAACCAGGACAGTTAAAGAACATGCACAAGGGCACATAGTTTAGATACTTTAGAATTAGGTTACAAGACTAATCCTTGGTAGCCTTTGAGAAGAGAGCTAGGCTTGAAGGCTATCCTCTTATTGCCTGAGGCACACTAGTAGTTGGAGGTCTGTTTCATAAAGCAGGTGCCTTCAGGAGTTATTGGGTTGTTTGAAGATTCTTAAAAGTTCATGAAGAGTCCTGAACTTGCCTTTTAAATTACCTAAACTTTCTATATAAATTTTTATAAATATTCTGCAGTCAGTTACTCCAAGCTTCCAGATAACTGACTTTAGAATCCAATTATCCTGCAGGTATTTTTCAGGTGTATAATGTCATATTTTGAGATACATGTATGTTGTGAAATGATTACTACAGTGAAGCTAACATTCCATCACCTCACATACAGCAATTCTTACTCCTCTGCTCAGACACATTTTCTAATGACACAAATTAAAAAAAACAAAAAACAAAAAGCAAAAAAATCTTGAAAAGAAAAATGTACTTAGCATCTCACTGCCAGAGACAGATTAAAATAGTTAAGTGAACACTATTCTAGACCATTTCTTGATACTGCTGTGGGTTAATGCATTTTTAAAGATTAGAAAATTGGCAGTGGCATATATACTGTTTTATATCCTGCTGTTTCACTTTAGAAGGTTTATGGACACCTTTTTACCTCAGTACTTTCATGTCAGCATCATGATCTCTTGGTGATATAATTGTTAATTTCTTCACCCCCCATTATCCTCCCTTATTCCTTCCTCCTCCTCCTTACTCCCTTCCTGTTCAGTATCAGCCTTTCTTCTACTCTCTTGGTATCTTTTTTAGATTCCATGTATTAGGGAAACTATGTAATACTTGCCTTTCTCAGTCTGGGTTATTTGGTGCAAAGGTCCTGGCTTCCATTCCCAGTACTACACCCCTCTTCAAAATATTTTTTAGAAAGATAAAATGCAATTTATATGCTATAATGTTAGCTATTTAAAGTATAAGATTTGTGGGTTTTTGTATGTTCATATGTGGGTTTTGTATGTCTCTGTCTCCATAGTCACCTTGAGAAATTTTTGTTCACCTCCAAAAGAAGGGATTTCTTTTAGCAGTCACTCCAGTCAACCGTTAATTTACTTTTTCTCTGAGGTTTTGCTAAGTCTAGATATTTCATGTATAATCGTGGTCTTTTGTGATTGGCTTTTTTCACTGAGTACAATATTTTCATTATACTCCTGTTACAGGAAAATTCCCAAGCCTAGCCACAAACCAAAGGAAGACTGCACAGCAGACAAGAAGGCAGGGTTTAATTTTTATGCCACTGGGATGTTGTAGGAAAGTTCCTTAAGAGCAACAGTGCTGACTTCACAGAGAGCTTAGTTTATATGGAAGTTAGAAGTGGGAGGTACAAAGCAAGTGACAAAGCGTTATGTGGTTGGTTACATGCATGAGTCATATGTTGACAGGCAGGCTGGTCTTGACCAGATTTATTGAAACAAAAGAATTGTTTACATTAATATAGAAACACTCTGGGAACTAGTGGAGAGAGTCCTTATAGAGTGAGCATAGTTAAGGGCATTGCCATCATATAGAAATGTTCTGTGGAGGGGACCTTAATGAGCATAGTTAAGAGTTGTCCTTTAATTAACCCAGGGTGCCTTAAGGTAAAGACAGTTACTCAGATTCAGTGCTCATCAGAGGTGTGCAGCCGGCTTTGGGTACCGTCAAGGTCAATTAAATTCAGCAGAAACAACAGAACAGAAATTTGGTCAGAGACCTCTAATTGATCATGAAATACCTACAAATTTGCTATTTTACAAAAGTGTACTTACATTATAATTGTACCTCAACACTATAGCGCTACTGTTTTAGGGGGTGGGGTGGAATAGTATTCTGTTATAAGGATAGGCTACATCCTATTTATCTGCTCGATACTTGATAGATATTTGTGTTCCTTCCACAGTGGGCTGTTATTTTTTATTGTGAATAATGCTGTTGTGAATGTTCGTGTACAAGTTTTTATGTCGATATACGTTTGTATTTCTCTTTGTGCATACCTAGAAGTAGACCTGCTCAGTCATTTGGTGATTCTTTACACCTTTTGAGGAACTTTGAGATTATTTTTCACAGCAATGGTAGCATTTTCCATTCCTATTCCCAGTGTTTGAGGGTTCCAGTTTCTCTAACACTTGTTATATTCTTTTTTACTATAGTCATCCTTGTGGATATGAAGTGGTATCCCACTGTGGTTTTTTTGGATGTGTTTCCTTAGTGACTAATGATGTTAAGCATCTTTTAATGTGCTTATTGAGTTACTGCATATTTGTCTTTGGAGAAATATATATTTAGATCTTTTGCTTACTTGCTTGCTTAGTTAATTAAATACTCGGGGCCTTCACACTAAGGTACATCTCAACTCTTTTCTATTATTTTATTTTGAGATAGAGTCTTGCTAAGTCACTAGTTGTCCAGGCTGAGCTTATACTTGCCATTTTTCTGTCTCAGCCTCCAAAAGAGCTGGGATTACAGGTGTGTCCTTGTCTATTTTAAAAATTGGTTTATTTGTCTTTTTATGATTGAATTGTAGGAGCTCTTTATTCTATGTCTATATCTCTTATTAGATAGATGGTTGCATATTATTTTATTCTAATGTGTGCTTGTCTTTCACTTTCCTGGTAGTATCAATTGTAGCATAAAAGTTTAAATTTTAATGAAATCTAGTTTCTGTATTTCTTTGTTCCTATATTCTTGGTGAGGGAAAGAAAAAGAAAATGAAAAGTCACTGCCTAATACAAGGTCAGGAAGATATTTCCTATATTTTCTTTCAAGTTTTATAGTTCTCTTATGTTAGAGTTGTGATCCCTTTTGAGGCCTATTTTGCTTATTTTCTGAGGAAGAATCTGGTGATTATTGGTGGTAAAATCAGTAGGATAACTTACTGATCTGATGACTCCTTTCCATGCAAAGTATTTGTAGAGAGCAATATGCAAAAGCAACCCCCACCCCAACCAAAAAACCACAGATGGCATTTTTGGTTTAACCCTACTTTGCCCCTGCCCAGATCTTTGCTAATCAGAGATCTGTGTGACTCAGGAAAGTTAGGAGCCATTGCATCAGGAAAAATGTGAGTTGGCATAGAGAACCACAGATATACAAAGGAACAAATATTAAATTCACTAATTCTAAGGTCTTCTGTTGACTTATTTTTATCCTCTCCCACAGATAGAAGTTGCTTTTTAATGTTATGGCTGGTCCTTTAGTAAATCTTCCATCTCTACCTGGCACATTTCATTTTCTTTCTTTCTTTCTTTCTTTCTTTCTTTCTTTCTTTCTTTCTTTCTTTCTTTCTCTCTCTCTCTCTCTCTCTCTCTCTCTCTCTCTCTCTCTCTCTCCTCTCTCTCTTTCTTTCTTTCTTTTTTTTCTTTCCAGTTCACAGATACCTTCCTACCCATTTCCATTATGGAAAGCAGAAAACTGGTTTTGTACTAATACGATATACAATCTCATGATAAAATTGTTCACTACTGCATGGCCCTTGTTAAACTGACCAGATGTTAGCTATTATTTCAGTTGTACCACAGACCCTGCTTGATAGGCAGCTGTGTTTAGCGGTCTTGGCTTGGCAGAGAGAACCAGTAAGTGACTGTAATTTTTGGTTAGGATGTTTGGTGTGAAAGGTCAGTGCTTCCGTCTTATCCCACATATCAGCAGAATGTGTTCTGCACTTTTGGAGCCTCAGTTACCTGACCGGAACTGCTTGCTGTTTCATTTTCTGAGATAACTAAGCAGTGTTGCAGCGTCTGATGCTGAGGAGCTTAGTCCTGTTGCCTACTTACTCTGTTATTTTTATTTTGTCTGAGAGATCCCATTTCTTTTAGGCTGGTAATTTTTTTATTACTGTGTTTATTTTTGTCATGGTTGAGGATTGAACTCTGGGCCTCATATGTATTAAGCAAGTTGTCTACTGCTGAGCTATGTGCTTTTCACGCAGCTGTTGAAAAGCTGAGGAGTGGGGGACAGTGGCGTGCACCTGTAGTCCAGCTACTGTGGAGGCCGCTGCGGGAGAATCGTGAACACAGGAGACTGAGGCTAGTTGAGTAACAATGTCGTGTGGCTGAGGAGCAGGATTTGCCTTTGTTTAAGGAGGGGGTCATATCAACTTGGAAACTGCACTGGCATATCCATGTCGGATACAATGGAGAGCTTTTCTCCCCAGAAACTTGCTGCTCCAGGTCTAAGTGAAGCCAAACATTTTTGTGTACTTATTAGCTATTTATGGTTCATTTAAAGGCCTTTCCTGCTTGTATGTTTTATATTGAAGGGCTCTTTTTTTTTAATGACTTATAGAGTCCCATTGGGTACTATAGTAAACATGTGTCCTTGGTATGTCACACCACGACTAAACAAAATTTTTTGTTAGGTGTATTAACTGCTTTGCAAAGTATGCGTTTAGCAATGTCTCCTTACACTCTTCACTCCATAAACTAACCTGGTTTTTATTTTATTTCATTTCATTTTATTTTGTGTTAACTAAGTGGTATCTTTTTTATTTGTAAAGCAGAGTAGACACATTAACGTCTTTCACTCATGCTTGATTTGGTTCAGCCAGTGTTTCATTAAAACTCTGAGCAAACTTTTAAATATTGGAAGATTTCACATACAAACCCAGAGGTCACCCTGCTGTTGAAGATTTGACACTGAGTATGTTACCTCTGGCACTAAGTAGCAGGCGGTGCTTTAGAGCACAGGTACTCAGGTGCCACCCCTCCCGTGTGGTCTCCTATCTTGGTGTCCTACCCATGCGTCTTTCCTCCTGAAGCCTGCAGGCATTTGGCCAAATAGCCTCTGCTTTAAAGTGTGTGAGTTTACAATTTTACTTTTGTTTTCCAGTGTCACTCTTGTGAAGTGTCATGTAAAGTGGATTTACCATGAAGCCAGTGCAAGAGACTTCAGGAGCCCTGAGGTCCTTATCAATTTGATTCTTCTTTTTCTTGAAGAGCTTCTCTCCCCCTTCAAGTGTTCAGGCCTCAGGATTCACCTGGCATCTACCCTTGCCTGCTTTTAATCTGGAGGGGCCAGAGATGCTGGACCCCTGTAGTGCATGGGATAGGACTGCTCAGTGAAGAATCGCTCCATATGCTGTGTGACTTGGGGTGTGCTTGGAACATTCACACGGGATAGGAAAAATATGTTTCTAATGATTTGAGCTTAAGGTACACTATATAAAAACGTTTTTGGACATGATTTTAAATATCAATGAATAACTACCATATGAAGGACCATAGCCACCATATCAAGGGAAGATTATATATATATATATTTTTAGCTTTGCAAATTTATTGAAAATTGTCCATCCTTTCCAAATATCATATTTTAGAAGGCAGCATGTGTGTTGTTGAGTCACTAACTCAACATTCCTGTTATCAGTCTCTACTCCAGTCTTATTTTCAGGGTGATTCTACTTTCAGATCCATTCAAGTACCTGACTAACGTGAGTATTTGTATGATGAAACTTATTTTAATTTTATTTTTTCTTTGTATTATATTTAGAATTTATATTGTTCCTAACTTTCTATTTAGATAGTTAAATGATTTATGAATCTTATATCAGGATAATAAAGGAGCATTGCAAAATATTTGTTAGAGAAAAGGCATTTTTTCTCTTTTAAAAAGTTGAGGATTGCTTTGCTTCTTTTACAGTAATAACAGTTTGGTTTTTTGATGTTCCTTTTTTGTTAGTACGTGTCTCCATTGGATAGTGCTCACGTTCTTTGTATGGAGTTGGTCCCTGAACATAACACATCTCAATTCTCTTTTTCATCCCCTTCCTTTTGCCTCCCCGATTTCCTCTACCTCCATCTCTGTTACTAGGGAGGTGGATCATTTTCCAATGGCAGGGGAATCAAGAGAATTTCTTTTTAAAACCCATAGTTCTTAAGTGGGAAACCGATTTTCAAAGCGACTGTGAACCGTCTTTGATTTAGTTCTCTAGGAATTTCTGGCAGCTCTGTGAACCTCTTCACAGCGCACCTAGGAACTGACACTCTTCCTATGGTGTCCTGCAGTGGATGAGGCAGCTGCTTCAGGCCGCAGGTGGCAGTTACTGGGGATTCTGATTGCCCCAGTCCTGCCCTGCCCTGCCTGGCAAGCAGAGGATCTCCTCACAGCTTAGATGCTTGTTGTACTTGTTAAACATTCAGGTTCTTGAAAGTCTCTCCAGCAATTCTAATTCCATTAATCTGAAATCTAGTCCTTGACTGAGCACTTAAAATGCTGCATATCCAGGAAGTTCTAGGGTGGCATCCTGAACAGCCCTGCTCAGAAGGTGCCATAACTATGCCATCACTGAAGAAGCGAGCAGGGGAAGGTTGGCACATTCTGAGTGCCTGAGAGGTAATGGTAGAGATTTGCGAGATAAAGTGGAGACATCAAGTGCCTGTGTGGCTGGATTTTCTCTGTGGAAGAGTGCGGTCGAATGCAATCCTTGTTTTAAATTGTAGAACAAGCACGGCTGGGAGAAGCCAGAGCCCAAGCTCAAGAAGAGATCACTCTACTTGTTTTGCTCTAGTTACAACTCTGAGAAATTACATCCTCCGAAGCCAAGTACATTTGAAGATTCATTATAGAGCCACTCTTTGTATTCATCGAAAATCGTGAAGAAAGAGACAGTTGTTAAAAAACTTGAGATGCAGAAACCTCTATTTTTAGAGAGAAGAATTAAGGAAACTGTAGGGACTGCATTTGAGGGTAATCTTCAGCCACATGTAAGTGGATCATTAAACATACTGAGGAGGCCTGGGGTTGCTGAGCCGTGTAGAATACTTCCGGCTTGAAGGAGCCCAAGGGGGTAGGTGGGAAAGCTTGAGGTCCGGGGAAGTCCCATAGGTTAGTGAAACGGAAAGTTCTGTGACATTGCTGGAAAGTCACACATTAGGAGCAGTATTAACATGCTCCAAGTGGATGAACACAGTTGAGGAAATGATGTGCTAGAAATACGCCTTAGGGACAGTATCAAGAGTATTTTTGTGTTTTTATTTATATCAGATGTCAGTTGCCACAAATGTGCTTCTAGACAACTGAAGGCTCTCTCAAAGGTGTTTCCTTTTTCAACATGCAGTGAACAGCTACCTTTGGTTGCTGAGCTGTGGAGGCAGATGAAGCATCCAATCTGAAATATGAAGTCCAGTCAGGGAGGCAAGTAGTGTGAGTCTAATGCAGCATGACTTCGGCTATAATAGAAGTATGAACCGGGGACTCTGGCGATTATTGAAATTAAATCTGAGACTGTTGGAGGGAAGGTTTCCTGGAAGAGGAAACCAGCTGAGCCAAATTTTTGAGGTTGAGTGGGTGCTGGGAAGAAAGATGTTCTGACTGTGCAAAGCACATATAAAGCTGTGGTGCTGGACAAACCAGGGTTGTTCAAGGCATCTGGTGCCAACAGGGAAGTAGTGAGACAAACTTGGTAGGCAGGGACCAGATTGTCAATGATTTTATATGCCATGCTATAGCATGCTAAATTCTACTCAAAGAATAGTGGATTGCTTCTTCACATTGGCAGTTAGGAGATCAGTCTGAAAGCAGTGTAAACATGGATCATGGTGATGGAGATGGAGGCTGCTTGTTAGGAAGGCATGTACTTGCATGAAGGCTCCGCCCTCACTTGGTCAAGATAATCATATTTCTCTTCCATAAAAGAAATCTAGATAGATAATTCACAGCTTGCATGTTAGTGCCACAGCATTGGATGGTCCCACTTACTTTGATCTAGCAGGTCTTTCCCATGGAAACTTCTCATCTTCTGAAGTGGTTGCTTGAATTCTAGCCATAGGCTTAAGAGCAGGAAGGATGCAGAGGAGAATTACAAGGGCAAAGGGCCACAGAGTAGGTGCAATTTGGAGATATTTTGGAGGAATTGCTGGAAATCACTCCTGGTTGCGTTCATTGTCTCTATGTGGTGCCATGACTGCAGTTAGCTGCAAGGGGAACCTGAAAATGTCACCTTTTTTTTCTGGTTGGCCACATGCCTGGGTTAACGATTAAGGAGATATGCATAATGGGTTTGCTCCCTGCTTTTCTACCCGAGAGTAGTGCAGGAGAGCAAGGGACTCAGGATGAAGACTTGAACTGCGGGTATGGAAATGGGAAGAGAAAAATTTACTACAGGCAGTTTATGGTGCTGAGATTCGTAACCGATTGGATGTCAGAAGAAAGGAACGGAAATGCACTGAGGGCAGTTTTTGCTGTGCCCGCATTTTATCCATCGATCCATTCTTCCATCCATAGACACGTAGGTGTGTCCATGTATTTTTCTGTTGTGAATAATGGTGCGAAAGTCATGTGGGTGCAGATATGTCTTCAACATACTGATTTCTTTTCTGTGGCTGTGTACTCCGAAGTGGAATCTTGGGTAATATGCTACTTCTATTTTTAGTTTTTTAGGAACTTTCAAACTATTTTCTTTCTTTCTTTCTTTCTTTCTTTCTTTCTTTCTTTCTTTCTTTCTTTCTTTCTTTCTTTCTCTTTTGGATACTGGGGGTCGAACTCACAACCTCATGTTTGCCAAGTAGGCACTTATGCTGCTGAGCTAAACCCTCAGCCCTCATACTGTATTTTCAATAAAGGCTGCACTAATTTATATTCCAAGCAACAATGTACAAGGTGCAATACATTCTGGAAAATTTCCCTTGCTCTGCACAAGCTTTTTGATGCCATCTTTTTTGTCTGTTATTCCTTTTTTGTACCTGTGTTTTTGATGTCATATAAAAAAACTCACTGTCCACATCCATCTCAGGAAGCTGATCCCGCTATGTTTTCTTCTAGCTGTTTTACAGTTTCAGGTCCTACATGTAAGGCTTTAATACATTTGTTTAGATTGAGTGGTTTAGGGCAAGCTACAATTTTTTAAAAAATGATAAAATGACGGTTAAAGTCACACAGGGGAGATGGTTGCTGTTTTCCTAAGGATCTCCACGAGTTTACTCTGTGTGATGTGCCCATTCTGGCTTTCATCATTGTTAAAGCAGAATGTGCTTGCAAGCTAAAATTTTAGATATATTTATTGCTATGTGCGTGTGTTTTATGGAGATAGTTGGAGATACTTAGTAAAGGGGCCATCATACAATGGCTTGAAATTTGGGGCTCCACCTACCACCGATGACCACCTTCCTTAAACTGCAGGGTCAGGGTTGCAGGGAGGGTGAGGGTTCAGGTCAGGGCTGACGTGGTCCTAGGCAGGTTGCGCACCTGAATGTGATGAGCAGCTCCTTCCTGTGAGGTTGATCCTAGACCTAGAAGTACAGGGAGTTCACAGGAACAAACAATCCTGGGATGTGGACCTTGAGGCTATTCTAACTTAACTATAGAGACATAATGGGAGATTCCTAGATTTTCTTTCAAACAATATTTTTTTCTCCCTGAAACTTTAGAAATATTTAGAAAGTGGTTTTTTCTTTTTGCCCCTGAGTTCTGTGAATAGTTAGGCAACACTGTCCCCTGGTGGTGTGAGGCTGTGACACAGCTTAGTAGCATCCAGTGAGGCGCTGTTTGATTTTCCTGCTAACATTTCTTTCAGATGTAGAGGTCAGTTAATATGCTTTTGTTCTTTGTTTTAATCAGATGGCTTATCAAAATGCCAGTCTTGTGCAAATATGTTCTGTTATGCCATAATCTCCTTGTGATACATGAATTAAAGATTTGGAAATTTCATGGCGAATCCACTTAAATTTTAAAAACCAGAAATGTTAATAAACAGTCTTCTTAGATGGACATTTTGGTAGGACCCTGAGAATAGTAATATTTGAATACAAGGGTCATTGAGATAGTGTATAAAAGTTAGACTGTTGCTTTTTCCCCCTTGTATATAAATTTTATAAAAATTTCTGAAGAAAATCAGTACAATTAAATGTGCAATAATTGAAAGACTAATGTGGAAATTTCCAAATTGACTGTTAACTGATAAATTTTCAGTAGCTTTTGTTTTACTGTATATTAGATTATCATGTGTGTTAATCAAACGAGTATTTTTCTTAATTTTGGGGTTGGATTCTGAGTTCTTGGCTCCACTGTGATAATGCTGACTAGCGGTATGTGTGCGTGTATCTGTATTTGTGCACAGCTGCATCTGCATATCTATACATACAGCTCTGAGATGTAAATTGTTAAAAGATGAAAATGCTGCCTCAGGAAAGCAGAGGTAAAGATTCTATTTTGCATTTCATCAAAGTAAGCAAAAGTAACATTTTTACATTTATTCGGCGACATTCTCTGCTAGGTAGTTTTTTATTTTAGTTACTCTGCAAACTTCAGACAGATACTATGGTACATTTCCCTATTTCCCCAGTGAGGCCACTGAGGCTGACTTGGGCTGAGCAGCTCGGGTCACACAGCAAGTGAGGCATATCGTTAGCTGCCAGTTTGAGGGTGACCTCAGAGGTGAAGTCTCTCCACCATATCCTGCAGCTGGACAAGGGGTTTGCGGGGTGCCAGTCTACCTACCCTCAGTGCCAGCCTGCTAGCTTCATTTGCACTTGGGCTTTGCTTCTGATGTTACTAATCATCAGTCTGATAATGAATAAGTGGTTTAACGTTTCTGGCTCTACTTTCTGTTTAGTTTTTCTTGAGTTGGGCTCTCACTCTGCAGTTCAGGCTGGCCTTGGACTTACTGTGCAGTGCAGACTGACTTTGAGCTGTCGCCTTAGCCTTTCAATTCTTGGGATTACAGCTGTGCTCCATTTTTATTTTTATCTTTTTTTTAAAAATTTAATCTTTAAACCAAGTCTTTGTGTCTCCCTGAGGGCTGGGAAGTGAGGACATGGTGATACAGGTCTGTGTTCTCACTAAAACCTCCTTTTCTCTGTATTTCTCATTGGCCTTCTACCATTTAAAGGCACAATTTTTTCTGCTCAAAAACAGTTTAACTTTTGACTCTGATTTGCTTGGTCCTATCTAGTTGGTTGTTGCAGGGTGGATATTGACACAGCTGAGTAGCTCCCTAAATTTTTCCTTTGGAGCAGAAAGAAAGTATGGGCTAAGGCACTGGATTATTTGGTACAAATTCTTTTCCCTTGGTAGCATTGAATGCTGAAACATGTTTGTTGAGTAAAAGGGAGTCCCAGCAAATGAGTTGGGATGACTTAAGGTAAAACCCAACTGTCTTGGGAAAAATAAATTTAGTGTATTTGCTCCTTGAATGATGGCCTGTTAAATATCAGAAAAATGGGCCTCTTATTTATCTTTAGAATCACTGTCCTGGTGAACTTTGAGATACTCTTGGCTTAATGAACAGAACGAAAGAAGATACAGATCTTGTTTTAAATTTGTACTCAAATGAAAAATGACTATAGACTTTTTTCTGGTGGCAGATTTTCCAGAACTTCTTAGTAGTTGATATTTGTATAGTTTTGATCTCTATATTTAGATAGTATTTTTTATTTTGTATTTTTTTTGGTACCAGGGATTGAACTGACAACTCCGTGCTTGCCAGGCAGGTGCTTATGCCGCTGAGCTAAATCCCCGGCTAGATATTATTTTTTAAAAGGGTAGGGCAAGAAATAATTATTTCCTTTGTTTAATACACTCAATTTATACAAATATTTACTAAATATTTGCTATGTATCCAGTACTGGTAATCATTTCTTATAAGGAGCTAATGAATTTATAAGGAAGACAGTGTTCATTCCAGGACCATTAAGCAGAAGATAATATGTAATTTAGTGCCAAGTGATGGGCACAGATCTCATGAACAGATGACTAATTCCTTGCTAAAATCCTGCAGAGACAGACATGTGCTTTTATAAGGAGACAGACTGAGATTGGGATCAGCAGCAAACTCGGGGATATGAGGTTGTCTGCGATTAGTGTACAGAAGAGAGCAGACCAGGAGGGCGGATTAAGGTGCATAATCAGAGGCTCCCGTGAGGGCTGCTCACTTGCGCTCTGCATGTAAGGCTGGGAATTTATTTTAAAATGGACGAAAAGAATAGGGAGAATGTGCTGTTCTAGAAGTAGGTGGAAATGGGTTTGAAACATTAGAGAGGACAGTAGAATATTGGCCCAACTGGAGAAGTGGGTTGACATATCACCGTGGCAGGCTGCGGGTGTAGCTCAGTATAGAGTGCCTGCCTAGCAGGTGTGAAGCCTTGGGTTCCATTCTTGGCAAAAACAAAAACAAAATCAAATATTAAATACTCTGTACTTGAATTTTCAAGGCTAGCAGGTGGCAATTCAAAGCATGCATTTTGAGAAACTTTACTTCATCTCTGTCTTTTTGAAGGAGCTGCCAATATACCTTAGACTTTGTCTCTGGTATAAATCAGTCATTTTGAAAGGCACTAATCTATTTATATTTTTCTTTCACTCACTGAGATTAACATTTCTGTATATCAGTCCTCCTGATTGTATTTGGCTGTTTCTGACATTCTGTGTTTGCGTTCCCTGTTACTAGCTCTGTATTCATCAGTTTATCTATATTCATCAGTTTACTTATTATTTCCTACAGATGGTTTGAGTTTAACCATTTCATGTTGAATACTCAAATTTAAGTTTTTGTTTTATTATTTGACTGCTATTTTATGCGTTGGGTATGTTACTCTGTTGGCGTTTATTTTAGGAAGTCATTATTTGTTAGTTATCTCTGAATTTTATTTTAAATGGATTTTACCACCAGCTGCTCGTGCTAATTTTCCTTAGCCTGGGTTGTTGTTTTAGGCTGTGATACCCCGGCTCTGAGGTGGGGACTTATTGTCCAGAGACAGCCTGTGCTGCTCACATACCTGGTGATGTTCTTTGGGCCATTGGAGCTGCCATAGCAAGGACTAACAGCAAATTGAGAGGGTCTGGTGCTATTTCTCTTCTCTCCATGCTTCTTGCCTGTAACTATAGCTTCACACTTGTTCTTTGTTCATGATCTTTGATACTTTCCAGTTTGAGTGTAATAGTTATATGAAAACTACAACTTTTTCATATAAATAGTTATTTGAAAAATATAACTATTTTTCATATAAATAGTTTAAATATAATTATTTTTCATATAAGGGGAGGTGGGTAAAGGAGGGTTCAATTTGATGAATTCATACTCTGTGCATGTGTGGAAATATTCCACATGTTAATGTATAATTAATCATGTTAATAAAAGTACAATAAAATAATTATGAAACATTTAAAAATGCAGCCACATTCTTTTAATGCCTTGAAATTTCTCTGAATGCCTGGAATCAAAATGAAAATGTATTAGGTGACTGAGAGGTGTGAGTAGCTTATCTGGGACCATCTGAGGCAGTTTTTTTTTTTTTTTTTAACCTTACATGAGTTCACAGAAATTTTATGCAATATACATTTTATGTATCTATGTCTGTCTATCTATCTGTATTTGTAATCAGGAAAGCTTTCTCAAAAGGTGTTTCTCAGAAAACCACTTCTCAGAAGACTGAGTGACAAATATCTGTTAAAGGATTGTGGTTTCATAGTTCTACAAAAATATTTACCGTAAAAGTCTTCGACATAGTTCAATTACTAAATGTAATCAATCTTTATTCATTTTGGAAGACATAGCTCATATTGCAAAGAACAAAGGGATTGATACAGAGTTGTAGTTTTTTTTTTCATTAAAAAATGATATATTTATTGTAAACAAATGACTTGCTCTAATCTACTTATGTTTTATGTCCGTATATCTGTGGATTATCTGGTATGTTAAAATCATCATTCTGATAAATGAATATCGTTTAGCTTCAGAACACACTGTAGTAGTTCCCTAGGACAGAAAATGAGATTAAAAATTAAGTAGGGAAGATAATCATAAAAAAGAGCTCAAAGTGTTAGAATTAAAAGAAAGGGAGAGGTCACTGTGAGTGGGGTGACTGGGGGGTTTAGTGAGGGCTGAAACTTGATCTGGGACATGGGAGACGAGAAGGACATAGCTGAAGAGGACGGAATAACTTTATGAGCTAAACTTCAGGGGTGATCATGTAATTTGTGGGGGACCTGTAGCCTTTAACAGGATGAGTTCTTCAGCTTAACTTGTAGTTCTGGCTATAAGCTACTTAGCCTCTATCATTTTCTTTCTATCTTTCTCAATCCCTCTCTCTGATAAAACGAGTATCTTAGTGTGCCCTTAACTGTATATGGTACATGTTACATTTCAAAAGAAAAGTATAATATACAGTGCTGCCAAGACATAAGTATGGAAGTTGGAAAGTTAGTGGCCAGATTACTAAAAGTTTCCAGTGCTAAGATTAAGTAGGAATTGGCAAACTACATCGTTTGTGCTAAATTCTGGTCCTATCTTCTTTGTTGATGCAGTTTTATTTTATTGGAGTGCAGCTGGTGTTCATTTACTGTGCTCCTTGGCTGATATTGCTACAATGGCAGAGTTGTATGTAGACTTTGAGACCCACAAACTATTATCTGGCCTTTATAGAAAAAGTCTGCTGGCCCATTAGTTAGACAATTACAACTTCACCCTACTTACTTTGGGGATCAATGTAAAATTTCCATTTGGTTTTATTTTGGGGGAAGGGAGGCAGACAGTTGGATGCTGGTAACAACAATGCCTTCAGAAAGTGTGTTAGGTTTGAGAGTGGGACTCAGTGGTACAGTGATTGATTAGAATGCACATGGCCCTCCATTCAGTACTCTACCCCACTAAAAAAAACTACATAAGACAAAACACCATTTCCTTTCAAAACAGAACAACCCAAATAAATAGACAAAAAACAATGAGAAGTGTTGTTTTAGAAATATTAATCTAGCAAAATTGCTTTGAGTGGGTCGGAGCTTATATATTGGTGTTGAAGGAGGTAGGCGAGTTGAGGCCAGTTGACAATTTCTAAAGCCATTCTTCCTTCACCTTCTAGAGACAAGACGGTAATAGGCATGTCAGTGTCTGAGACTGTAAAAACACAATATAGTCTTGGTGACTGTAGACACAGGGAGATGTGACAGCTCTGAAGTATGACAGTAAAATGACAGGAGATGTTAATGATGTACCTGAGACAGGAATTCTTTACCAGCAGCCAGATTTTCAGGGACAGAATCATTATGGATTTGACCTCTTGAATGTGTGACCTGGAAGGAACATCTGCCCTGCAGGAATTGTTGACTCCTATACCTCTGGAAAGACATAGGGACATAGGTCAGAGCCTAATTGTTCTCATGCCACATAGGACTCCAGGAAATGAGTATCTTATCTCCATCCAGATTTCCTTCTTTTGGGCAGTACCTTTAGTGAGTGCTACAGTGGGTTGGACTGGGGAGATACTGCGCTGTCTAACAACATAGTTTTTTTTTACTGGCGTTGACCTGTCCAGTGCCTGCTTGAGAAGCATAGGGCAGCAGACCCAAAGCGCTCTTGCACATATGGGCACAGGCTAATCTTGAATGCAAAACACAGATTCCTCCCTTCTGTTCATAACATGAAACACTTGTGCCTTCTGGGCGGCTCTTCTCTGCAAAGAGAGCTATGTGTGGGCCACTGATAGTATGGTTTACTTCATGTTTTTTGTGTGTGTTGCATTGTCAAGACAGATGCGAATGCAACTACGAGATCTTTGGCTTCACTTGACATGATTTCTTTTGTATTTTGTTCTCTTTATGCTTGTAGTTAAAATAGTATAACTGATCTGGAGTCACATTGTTCTGGTAACTTAGTTCAAGTTTAGTTCCTTGCCTCAGTGACTAGTTTGGCTGATTCACACAATAGCTTCTGAGTTATGAAATTACTGACATGCCCAACCGCCTTTTTCCTATATAATAGTCTGTAATCGTTGAGCTCTTCTCATTCAGTAGAAGTGTGAAGTAGACTGAAGCTCAGGGGAGATGTCAGCTCTGAACACCAGAAGTCATTGGTATGGAACTAGTGTAGTGTAAACTAGTGTAGTGTAAACTAGTGTAGAGCCTTACATCCGAATGTTAATTCATGGTTTTCATGTACTCTTACATGTGACATCTGTCAGCCTCTTGTTTGCCTATATTTACTATGCTGAAAAATTAATTGTAAAGTTTTATTTCATGGAGTACAAAAGGCCAGAAAGGCAAAGCTCAAGAGCTTGCACAAATTGCATGGTAGGTAATGGAGCAAGAGCCAGGTTCCAGTAGGAGTGGTAATATCAGCTCATCTGGTACTTCCCTGGTATTTTGTGTGTCTTGGGTACTGTGCTAAGCACTTTATGTATTTAAAGTACTTATTTAGAGTATTTTAGCCATACTACCATGTCTGTGGGATGATAGATATTTCTTCTAAGCTCATGCATTTTAAAAAGCAGAGAATACAAAGTGAGCAGTGTAGAAGACCATTTGGACAGCTTTGCTTGAAGGCAGAACAATTACCTCTGCATTAGTTAAACTGGGCTCTAGCTATTTCCTTTTCCCTTCAATTGACTCTAAGTAATGTAAATAGGGCTAGCTGAAGTATTGATGTATAGTCTTTAGAGCCAACTGACAGTTTCCTGTTTCCTTGCATCCTGTCTCTCTATAAACGTTTGAGCACAGTGGGATGGCAGAACCACATAGTCCAGGAATGTCAACTGGGTTCAAACCTCAAGATAAGAGGCTATGACTTCCCAGAGCACAAAGGTACATATTGCAAACTGAAGCAATAGTCTCCTAAATGTTTAAACACTTCCCTAGTTGTGTTATGCAGATTGGTCTTTCTGTATGCTGTTCTCTCTGGATATTGCAGAAGTGCTTTCTGGCCTCCTAGCTAAGCCTAGCTCATAGACTCATGTAATTCCTGCTATTCTCACTGTCACTCCTTGAGCTACTCCCTTCTTCACAAATTAATAAATTCTGGGTGAAGCCCTGGATCAAGGCCTTTGTTCTGTGAATCCTCACCTGGACTGGACTCAGGACCATTTGGTTGCCGTAACTAAGTATGTCTTAGTGTCTTTGTTTTCACCATGGGTTGTGCTGGAGGTGGTAGATTGAGTTAACTCCTCAGAATTCCAATAATGTTTCAATAGGATTACAAATATAAACTTCCTGGACCATGGGTGATGGGGGTGGCAGGGAGATTACAATATTTGGATTACAATACAGCAGAGCAGAAAGCTGAGAACTAGTTCTTCGTACCACACCTAGAGTAACAAAGGAAGGGAGGAAGTGCCACAGACCAAGGAGACAGCTGAGTGGCAGCCGAGGGACTACAGCTAGCACAGGGCATTACCACCTGAGCCTGTGGGAGACAGGTTCCAAAACAAACTGTATCCTTTCATCTCTTGGCTGATCAGTCTGGGCTCTGCTGCTGGGCCTCGGTCTCAGCTGTTCTGGTGCTGGTTTTTTGCAATCTGGCACATGGGTGCCCTTAGCCATCCCTACAGAGAGGTAGACCATTTCACTGTGCCCTAACCAAGTTGAGACAAGACCAGGATTTTTGAAGAAAACCTCTTACTGAAAGAAGTAAAAAGTAATAGCAAAGAAATAAAAGCATTTATAGGAAAGACAACCTAATTCAACTAAGGATAGCTAGAAATCTGCTTGGCAAATTCAGTTTATAGAATTCTCCTATTGCTTCTGTGAATGTGATTTCAATGCTTACTGATTCTCCTACTTTTAGGAAGATTTGGAGTTGGCCTTATTTTGTCTTTGGGTGTGTAAATCCCCTACTATTCCACTCCATCCCAGCAGCCGAAGGCTCTGCCTGGTTTCCCCTTCAGTGATGTCCCAGCACCAGTAGAATCTGGTTCCATCCCAGGCCCAGCAGTTGAGGAAAGCAGTTTCCCAACTGACCATAACAGTTCTCCTCACCCATCATGTGAATCCAGAATTTTACGTCACCTGACCTGGCGTTGCAGGTTACATTCGTGGTTCTTGGGGTCTCAGAGACATGAGGATACCGACTTCAAGGACAGTTTTTCTGAGTCAGTAAGGTCTACATTTGCATTACATTGTGAGTAGTTTTACCCACTTATCAGTGTAAGAATTAGGATAATATTTGAAATAACTAGACTACTCCACAATAACTGAATTATTTGCTAATAGCACATTATATGTACGTTAATAGCATTTATGGTTTATATTAGTGGAGCATAAATTGACATAAGTATGAGTATAAATAAGTTAGCAGAATCAGTCGACCAAAAAAAAAAAAAAGTTAAAATTCCTAGCCTGTGCTAGAAAAAAAAGAGCAAAATTCAGCCTAGCGTAAAATATTGGCTTTTTTTCCTTTCATTTTTTTTTTCTGTGAATTCACATAGGGGATGCCAACTAAATGTCTTTGTTGTTCCCTCCTTCCCTCCCTCTTTTCCTCCCTCCTTTTTTACCCTTCCTTTTCCTTCCTTCCTTCCTCCCACCCTCCCTTTCTCTCTCTGTGTCTCTTTCTTTCTTTTCTCCTTCCTTCTTTCACCTTTGGTGCTTTTTGCTCTCATTTTCTAATTGCTTATTGGCCAGGTTACTGAAACTTTCCCTGTATTCTTCATCTGCAGAGAGTTACAAAATTTGGAGGAACATGCTTTTCAGAAAGAAAGAAAGAAAGAAAGAAAGAAAGAAGAAAGAAAAAGAAGGAGTGGTTTTATCTTCAAGTTGTTAGCTTCTGTTTTAAGGGCTTTTTTTTTTCTTTTCCTTTTGATTGTGCTGAGGGATAGACCCAGACCTCATGCTTGCTGGGCCTAGTGCTCTATTTTTTAATTATTTTGAATAGCAGAGAAATCTTTGGAGCAGGCTTAAATTCCATAGCACTGAAAATACAGAAAACAAGAAAACATAGTAAACTATACCAAACAAAATAATTGATGGCTTCAAGATGGCTCTGCTAAATCGTGCTGTTTCTATGTACACAGTTTTAGGGTTGGGGCTGGTGGAAGATTAGAAAATACTTGACAAGCTCACTTTTGAGCTGTACTCTTTGAAATGGTAAGTTTCAGGGGCAGCCATAGGCAGTGTTAACTAAAGCCTAAAGTAAAATGCTCTTTTCATTTGGAAAAGAGGCTTTTGGGTAGTGCAGACATTGATTTTTTGCTTGGTTCCTAGGAGTTGTGGTTAAGGGCACCATCTTAGTTTGTATAACGTTTACAGTAGCAGTAGATTCATTGAACATCTTCATGCAGGATTTAAGTTTGTGTTTTTTTCTTCTTCCTTTACCATTAGCTTGATAACATATAGATTGGAAAGAATGAATCCACCTAGAGATGGGAAGAAAAGAGATGCAGGAGGTGTATTTCACAGGCCATCATGTCATTTAGTGGATGCTCTGTTCTGTTTGTAAGACAACATAGCTTCCAGTATTGGAAAGCAGTGCATTTTGCTTTTTCTTACTTCCCTCAGTTCCATTCACTGATTTAACTTTGTTTCAGACAAGGTGCAGGCTCGGGAGTATACCAAGTAGAAACGGCCTGATAAATAGCCCAGCCCTCCAGTTAACATTTGAAACTCTAGGGAAATTATGACCTTTACCTGTTTATCAGTATAAAATGGCTTGGCCTAAGCATTTCGGTTTCTCCCCTTTAAAAGAAGATGTGGAGTAGGAGGTATGTTGAGTATGAGGCTCTTCTGTTTTGCTTCCTTAGAAGATGAGATGTTTACTGGTGTAAGAACGGAGGGCAAAAGAGTGTGTACCTTCGTGTCTTTTTTCCATCTTAAAGAACTTTCTCCCATTCCATGGCAGTCCCAAAAACTTCAACATGTATGTCTTCAGGAACTGCTGATTCATAAATCGGTTAATGTTTGCATTAAGCCATCCAGGGATGTCTTTCTTGCTCTCTCAGCCTATTCTGAAAAAAAAAATAGCAACTCTTTTTGGAGAGGTTTTTGAAAAGAAAAGAAGCTGGAGCTTTTAGTTTAAAAATGTCAATAACACCAAAATTAATGTTAATTATAGTAATAATAGTAGTTAACTCCAGGCTTTTGTTGTATATTAGTTGCTGCTCAGAACGCTTCATTTATTTATAAGCATGGTTTATTTAATCTTTAGAAAAAAGCCACTATTATTCCCATTTTTTTGGATAAGAAAATTGAGGGCTTTCGAGGTGAAGTAACTGGCTCAAAGTGGCATAACTGGAGGCGATGGAACCCTGATTACAAGTCCATATCGTGTGCTCCAGCCTCACAGTTACACAGGTCTGTAATTTAAATGTATGTGCCTCAGAAGTAAGTATCGGAAGCTGGAGGATTTTAAGTCATTGATCCAAAGTCCCAGGAGCCAGCAGTATGAAACGTCAGCCTCCGGGGTTTATTTCCACTTTATTGGTGTGTACTTTCTTTAGGTTTATTCTCTAACCTTTATCATCTTCTGGTCGGGCCAGTGTTGTTGAGAAATATATTTGGTTTGCTGTGGTTTTGAGCCCTGGAAATTATTTTTTTCATGTAGAATTATTTTCTTGGTACAGAAGCCTGAAGGAGACAGTTTACCTTGGTGGTAGAAAAGGTGAATAATCGAACCTGCCTGGCAAGTGTGAGGTCTCTCCCCCTCCCCCAAAAAAAGGAAAAGGAAAAAGAAAATGTGAACATTGGCACCATAGTTCTTGTGTCTGAATCCTGCTTGTGCCAATTTTAGCTATGTGATCTTGGACAAGTAAGTCATAGATCTCTCTTATATTATAATAGTCTCATCTATAAAATGGGTTAATTGTACAGGGCTGCTGGTAGGAATTAGATAAATTAATAAGGTAAAATTGCTTCATTCAATGTCTGGGGCATGAGAAAACATTTTCTGCTTTGATTAGATTATTGCTTGTTACAAATGACCATTAAATTAAACCTAAAACATTTTTAGCACCTGTTTGGCATTCAGTAGATGTGTATGGAAAGAATGAAAATAATTCTAAGTTGCCTTCTATTGTTGACCTATGCTTTTCATACTGTTTTGAATAATAATGTTGTAGAGGATGAGTTATTTTTAATGTTTTTGTCAACGGCCCTTATTAACCAAGACAGAGGAGCAATATTCTGTTGCTCATCTTATGTTACTTTTCAACACTCTTTTTTCTACAAAACTATTAGTTTTTATTGAGATTGTGAAGAGTATTGAATACATCCAAGGTACTATTAATGATATAAAAGTTTGTGCCACCATTTTTGAAAATGGATGTTAATGTCTTTTGAATCTTTTTTTGTTACATTTCCAAGTCATATCAATTACTCATTAAATATTAAATTTATCACAGGAGCAGTAATGTAATCATCAGTAAAAAGACTAGATGCAGCGGCATTTAGCCGTGAGACAAGATCTGGCAAAGTGGGATTTATGTCTTCTAGAGCAGCTTTTGAACAGGATTTGTGCATTTTCCTTTTCTTTTCAAAACTACACCAGACTCAAACCCCTTTAAAGGGAACTCACCCCTCCCTGTTCACGTGTGTCATTCCTGCATCAGAGAAAATGCTGCATAATACTGAGATGACAGCCCCACCTCTGATGTCACCGAGGATGGTACAATCCTCTCTGAGCCTTTGCCGGGTTCCTGCTGCTGCACTGGGGAAATGGTTACATTAAAGCCAACTCCCAGCATCCCAGTTATCTCCTTGGAAGTAGTTTTCACAATTATAGAAAAGCCCTACGGTGGCTGTTTTCGGTAAGCTACCAAGGTAGAGAGCGACAGACGCAGAGAGGGAGAGCGAGCAGGGAACAGGCTGCTCCGCCTTTGTGAGAGGGACCAAGGCAGCAGCTCCTCTCAGCTCGCTCACTCGGGTTCCAAGTGCCCAAAGTGCTTCCATTACATCACCGAGTGCGGTGCAGGGCAAAGGGGGCTGCCAGGAAATTTGAAACTAATTTGCCTCCAGTTGACTAGAACAGCGAATTTGCATTAGTATGCTTCTTTTCTAGCTAACTTTTTCTCAAGCACTAAACTGATGAACTGGGCATTTTCTATGATCAATGGGTAACTGCTGGAGCTACAGTAATCTCTGTGAGTAACCTCTATTTGTAGGTCTATGCAGGCGAATATATTTTGATTTATCTATTTCTTGTAAAATGCTGCTGTGAAATTATCCGTAGGTGTTACTGACTGCCTTTGCTTACTGGTCTTATCTTCTGGCGTCCCAGGAGGAGACTCCCGGGCTAGCCCAGCTTCTGCAGAATGCTGCCATAGGGAAGAGTTTACTCCCTTCATTTGGGATGCCCCCAACAATATTTAATTCCCCAGTGATCAGAAAGATGTCACCTTGCCCAGTACCTCACCTGGCTTTATTTAACCTGGAATGTTTCTTGTTGCATCTGGCATTGAATTTTTCAAAATTTGTATTTTTTAAGATAGAAAGCAGAATATTATTCTTACCTGTAATCTTACTTCATCCCCACCCCCACCCCCAGCTTTCCTGGGAATGCAGAATTCCATCACCCTGCCACTCTATTTCTGTGCCTGGTTGTGATGTACTATATAGGCAGCAAGAGGAAAAACAGGCTGTCCCTGCAGTTTCAGAAAGACAGAATATTGTGGTGCTGCTTGGGATGGGGAGGAGTTTCTCTTAAAGAACCCAAACTCCTTTTATCTGCACACTGGCATCCTAGCTGCATCTGAACAGCCGAGCAGAGGACAAGGTTTGTTAATGCATGCCCTGTGAACAGTAAGGCTGAAGTGGAATCCCTGCTGGAAGTTTACAGCAGCTATTTTACCTTCTTGGTTTACATGCAGGGGTGTGTCTTTCCTGTCTGTCCAAAGTGTCACTTTTATAGTAACTAAAAATTTATGTCTCTCTCACCAGGGAAATATTCAACTTTCTGTAAAATTTGCAAGTGTAGATACCCTTGGAGTTGTTGTTTGCCTTCGTTTGTAGCCTGAGTTTCTGAGCGTGAAAACTAGTGAATGTAAATGTGGATCCTTTGAGGCTCATAAACTGGTGGCTGATTGAAGCTGTGCGTTTACCCCTGTCCCTGACATCTGTCTTGAGAAGTGCCAATCGGGAGAGCTGCAGCTGTGATTGACCATTATTGGTAGGAACTCCAGCTGCTTGGCACTTGTAATTATTTTTTTTAAAGAACTATATAATGTATTAAATCATCAATTTTAATTTCTTAAATACCAAACTATTTCTTAAAATACTTTATAAAAGAAGCATTTTATAATACCACTTTATTCATGTTAACTTTGGCAGAACATGGCTGTGAAATGATTTTAAACTTTTTCACTTTTAAAAATAAAAAATAAAATCTAAGGAACTCATTGAAGAGAGAAAAAGTTTGAAACTGGATTTTTAGAAGTGTGAATTCCTAATCAGGAATAAATAGTAGAAAACAGAAATAATGGATAAAAGCAGAAGAGATAAAGCTGAAAGGGGAAGCAAAGCACAAGGTGTGGGTGTAACCGAACAAATTATGAGGGGTGGATGAGAGACAGAATTCTACTGGTTGAAAAAAGGAAACCAGATTTTTAAGATAAACTCAAATCCAGCCCTTTGCCTTACTATTGTTTCTCCATGATGGAAAAGAGTACTTCAGCACAGTTGCAAGGACTTTGCTTGGGAATTAATGGGCTATTCTTTGCCTCCCTCATCTGACCTAGTGCTGTTTGTAGTGCTGCTGCTTAGTTTACAGAGCTTCCTCTGAAATCACATGGAATGGGAATCAACAATCATTCCCCTCTAGGGATTAGAACTGAATGAGAAAAATTGGGTTCTGAATCATTCATATGTGAAATTTAGTTTGTGGTAAGAACAGCTGTAACTATTAATCACTAAAGGAAGAGCATCCAATTAATGCAATATTTGCTGTTTGTGTGTACATTTAAAAGCTTGTGTAGGTCTTTGTTCGGATTTTGCAGTTCTTAAACCTTAAATATGTGTGCTTTTAGAGTTCTGGCAATGTTCAGACAATAGCTAGCATCCTCAACTGCACACTGCAATCTTCTCCAAAATGTGACTTTTATTAGGGGGAAGAGTGTCCCAAAATATAATGCACTGAGATTACTCAGCAAATTCTCATTACTCATACTCATTTTCTGTTATTTTTATCATGCTAAATATATTTTGTCTTGCTGAGGAAAATGGATTAGATTACCCTCCTGTATAATTTTAATATCTTTTTCCATTGAAGGGAGAATAAAAGCAATGGACCAATTACTTTGTTGCTGGAGAGGTTTATTGGTTATTAGAATTCATAATTAAGGGTGATAGTTACTTATAGGTGAAGTGTATTTGGCTTTGATTGGCTTGCTTTTTGGGCATTTATCCAATATACTTTCTTCAGGGCCATGTACAGATAGCATTGTACAGACTTTATTAAGGATTGAGTTCATATTTGCAGTTATTTTAGCACTTTGTGACCTTTTTCCTGTAAGCCTACAGCCCTCGATCATTTATTGTGAGAGGTCTTTAATCAGGAAGAGACCTTTGACCAGGATCCCAGGGTACTTGGTAATAAGAGGGCAAACCCAGACCAGAACAGTCAAGCCTTTCTCTTGATAAGAATGAGGGATGACTGTTTTGTGGAACTTTCTTTAGTTGTTGTCTCAGTGATTGGATGGTTGGACCTTTCACTTAGGAGATAAAAACTTGCGATTAGAAAATAACAGTTTAAATGCTGTCAGAATGACTTCTTGATATTGTCATTTTCTGGAGCAGTGTTTCTTGTATTTTACTGTGTGTGTGAATCATCTGGGGTTCCAGATAAAAACCCACAGAATTCTGCTTGCAAATGTCAGGAGTGGTGCCAGAGAGTCTGCATTTCTACAAACCTCCTGGGTGACTTTGTTGTTGTGGTCTTAAACCACATTGTCTATAAGACTCTAGGGTAGCACTTTCAAATTAAACTTTTGGTGAGGATAGGATGTTTTCTCTCTGTATAGTACAGTATGGTGGCCATTAACTGTAAAGATACGGAGCGCAGAGGAACTGAACTTTCAATTTTATTAAATTTTAATTAATTTAAATTTTAATAGCCATATGTGGACATGATTATAATATTGTACAGCACAGTGTTTAGAGAGTACTCATTGGAGAAATTCATGTGTAATGATAATGGCCTATGTAGGATCATCCTGAATTCTAGAACTGTAGCCAAAATGATCTCTGCTGGACTTTACCTCTGTCTGAACTTGATCTGCCAGCAGACAGCAGTATAGCTGGAGTTGCTGGGCTATGATATAAGGCCCTTTATGCTAAGAGCCATGCTGGTCCTGTGTGTTGTTCTTTTCCCCAGTGCTTGACACATATTGGTGCACTGCATCTATTTGCTGAGAAACGAAAGAACCAACTCGGTCTAAAATTTGGGCACCACCCATTGTTTTTACAGCATTGTACTCAAGAGTGTATCTGGAAGTAGCACCTAGAACTTGGGCAGGATTTACATGTAGTTTGCTGTGTTTAAGGAGCCATCTTCTTTGTGTTTCTGTCTTAAGGTTCTTTTAATTCACATCTTACTGGTTATAGGATAGTCTTTATTTCATTCATTCAACAAGAAACATTCATTTTGCTAGGTTCTAGTGTTACAGGCTCTGGGGAGAGAGAAAAGCAAAATTCGTATTTTTTGACATTTATTCTAGTAGTGAGAGCAATAATAATAACAGCAGCAGAAAAAAAAATCCAACAACTACACAAAAACCTTTTCCAAAAAATGACTGGATGTAGGTTCTAGGAAATTTACATGTGTAGAATCCATAATTGTGGATAATTGTAGTTTTCTTGAAGGGTCCAGGCAGAGATGTTATGCTTACACTTTCTGGCAAACTTGTGTCCTGTTACTCCAGTTGTTCTTGGTAAGCTGCTTTATTGAAATTTCTGCAGAAGATGTGCCCTTTATTTATTTATTTATTCATTTATTTGACAGGTAGTGCAGTTCAGGTTGGCCTTGGACTTTCTTTGTAGCTCAGGCTGGCTTTGAACTCCTGATCCTCTTCCCTCAGCCTCCTGAGTGATGGCATTATATGCATATACACCACTCCTGGCTGTTTTTTTTTTTTCCTTCCCTGAACCATTTTCTTTAAGAGTTTGCTAACCAGAGCAGAAGAAAATTAATTTTATTTACTGGTTCACCAACAATATCATTCTCAGAAAGGTCAGTTTTTCTGCATTCAGTTTTATGAAACAGACTCATTTCCTCATAATTTGAAGAAATTATTTTTCTATTCCATCATTTGATTACAATCCAGTCCATGTGTTATAGAAACAGATGGCTATTTAATACAAAACTCAAAGCAGTTCTCAAGTTGATCTTGTTAACAAAGTGTTTTTCCTCAGTGTATTAAATCAAAAGAAAAAAATTAGGATTATAGTCAATGGGTTTATAGTTAGTTATCACAAGAAAAGAGTCTTTATCCAAAAAGAAGAAACAATGTGTTATCTGACCAGATACACAAAACAGTAGATGAGAGTACTAGAAAAGGACAATTTCTAATGGACTACAAATACCCCCACACCAAAGTACTATGCATATTTTTCATTCATGTGTGAAAATCTCCTTTTTTCCTCGAATAAAGAATGGAAAGTCTTCTAGCTGTATTCCTGCATAGAAACAGCCTAATGATCCCATCCCTCCTGCTCAGAGCACGTAGCCTAGGATTCAGCATCACATCCAGTCTTCCACGTGACACACTCCTCTGTTACAATGCAAGAGCATTTTATTTGTGATGTTTGCATTTC
>PVLA01008276.1:77377-91064 GCA_004027455.1 Hydrochoerus hydrochaeris
CTTTTTTTTTTTTTTTTTTTTTTTTTAATACTTAGCAAATCCCTTTGTCATGAATAGGAGACCAAATTTGGGCAGGATTAATCCACTTGGGCCTTCTGGAGGGGAAATGTCTTGAGTCGATTCTTACCTTAGTATAAGATAAAGACTGAGAGAAAAACAAAGGGGGCCTCTTTAATCAGTTAGAATGTGGAGCCCAGAGCAGCTGCTGTGGCCAGGCAGTGGCCTCCGGGAGTTATGTTGACATTAGCAAAAGCCAGAAAAGGGCTAAAGTGATAATGGTGCTGATACTGGTGGAAGTAGAATATCTTGGGAGATCCAGAATCTCTTGCATCTTTGTCGAATCTGTTCTGCCTTTGCTCTGGCACAGGCTCTCATTATCTTTCACCTCTGTGATTGCCATTCTCAAGTCTGTTTATGCTCATACTCTCACCCCTTACATCTTGTTCTTGCTGCCTACATGGTCCTTCTAACACACCCAGCAGTCGCCATCTCTGACAATAGTGTTTTGGATCAACTGTGTTCATTATATGGAAGATAAATAAATGTGGACGAAGTGTATGAATTTGGAAACAGTGGATATTTAATGGGAAGACCCCCTGGTCCTATTTTAACAGTAAACAGAGAAAAAAAAACTCTTAAAGTGGAAGGAGAATTTTATATTTTTTCTTTCTTTCTTTCTTTCTTTCTTTCTTTCTTTCTTTCTTTCTTTCTTTCTTTCTTTCTTTCTTTCTTTCTTTCTTTCTTTCTTTATCACACCAGCATATGAAGTTGCAAAGAATTAGTTTCATGAAATTCAGAAATTCTAAGAAGACCATCAGGATTAATAGTTTGCAGTTTTTGTGTGTTGTTAAAGGCGATTCAAAGGATCACAAGAAATGCAAACATCACAAATAAAATGCTCTTGCAGTATAACAGGAGTGCGTCACATGGAAGACTGGGTGTGATGCTGAATCCTGCAGGAGGGATGGGATCATTAGGGCTGTTTCTATGCAGGACATACAGCTAGAAGACTTTCCATTCTTCATTAGATTTGTTAAATTTTCTGCTATTAGAAATACTGGTCTCACCACCTGAGCTTTTCCATGAATTTGTTCCCTGGAGACAAAAGCCTGGATAGTCATGGCATTTAGTTCTGATATGAAACTGTATCCCTCACTGTTTTACTTACACAGCTCAGGCCATTTTGCCTGTCAGAACATTTACTTTTTTAGTCTCTCTATGCCAGATACTGTACTTAAAAGAGTAAATTAAACTGATTAGAGTAGTATTTATTAGAACAGTAAACAAATCTACTGGGAAATCTTACCGAGTAGTAAAGGGAGCAGTGTGTCAGGTAGAGATTTGCTTTTGTCGACCTTTGTTTTGTCTTATTTCTTTTTCTTTGACCAGTTGACAAGTTATGTCCAACATGACAAGTATCTACCCACCATTGACTCCTTTGCTGTCCCTTTCTGAGGAACACTTCAATGGAAAGTATTGAAAGTTGGATGAAAACTGATGTGCTCATGTGTGTCTGTAATCCCAGCTACTTGGGGGGTTGAGGTAGGAGGCTGACAAATTGGAGACCAGCCTGGAAAACTTAGTGAGACCTTGTTGCAGAATTTGAAAAAAAGGGGGAAGGAGAAATGAAGAAATTATCATATATTTGAGGCATCTTTTCTTGATTTTTTTTTTGGGGGGTGGGGAAGGGGGTTGTCGTTTTTCTCTGAGCCAGTACCAATTTTCACAGTTGTTTTATGGATGGCAACTTAAACTATTAGTAAAAAGTGGGTCCCTGAGAAGTTTAACTTTTATCAGTTTGTTGAATGGATCTCAATGTGTTGTTTTGCTGTTGTATATACATACAACTTCAGCAGGCACTATGGTTGGTTTTCTTAAAATAGTTCATGATGGGTTAAAATTTGGAAATTTGAAGCTCTCAAATATGAGCTAGTGTTGTGCTTATTGATTTCATGTATTTGCACTGCTTTTACACAGTTGATATTCTTGGTACTTGTGAAGAGAAGAAGTGATTTCTTTTAAGGGCTGGTGACTGAGGGAAGCTTCTTAAAGTAGGAGGAACTAGAGTTAGGTCTTAGAAGGTGAAAATAATCTTATATTAAGATGAGAAGCATGTCACATGAGAAAGAGAGATTGGACAAAGGCCAAGGACTGAACAGTTCAGAGTGTCCATAGCATTAACTGTATTTCTAGAATAACTTAGAATTAGAACCTTTCCAAACATGTATGTCCTGCACTCACCTTCAGTTTAGAGGCACGAGTGTAACATATTTGAAAGGAGAGTTGGTAGAGATAGTATATGGGGAAGATAGACTGGGAATTAGGTAAGAAAGAAATAAAGCTTTATCTGTTCACAGGTAATATGACCTTGTAAACAGAAAATCTTAAGGAATCTGTAAAAATTTTGTAGGTCTAAAACACAAGTTCAGCAGATTTCAGGATCTAAGACTAGTATTGCATCTGGTTGTATTTCTATCTGCTTGGTATGAATAATCTAAAAGTGAAGGTAGAAAAATAATTTCACTGATAAATAGCTCAAAAAAGAATAAAATATTAAAGGGGATAAAAACAAAAGTAACTAAAAAGCTTACAACTTTAAAACTATAAAACACCGCTGAAAGAAAAAGATGAAATAAATGGAAAGGCAACTCATGACCATAGATTGAAAGATTTTGTAGTAATACTGCCAAGAGTCCTATACTCTATAGGTTCATTGCATTTCCTTTCAAAAGCTCAACTTTTTGGCATCTTAATGTAAAGGTTATATGAAAATTGCAAAGGGCCCAAAGTGGTCAAAATACCTGGAAGATGAAAAACAAAGTTGGAAGACCCTCATTTCTGGATTTTACTTATCACAAAGCTAGAGTAATCAAGATAGTATTATATTGGCCTAAAGATATATATCTAGCTCAATGCAACAGAATTGAGAATTGCAAAAAACCTTTACACTCATGGTCAATTGATTTTCTGCAGAGTTATCAAGGCAATTCAATTGGAAAAGATAGCAATCTTTTTAACAGATAATGCTAGAACAATTGGATATCCACTGGCAATAGAATAGAGCTGAATCTGTATTTCACACTAGTTAAAAATTAATGGGCCAAAAATCTAAACGTAATAACCAATACTGTAAAACTCTTAGAAGAAAACATAGGAATAAATCTTTCTAACCTTGAACTAGGCAGTGATTTGTTACCTATGATAAAAGCATATGCAAGAAAAGAAAAATAAATGTTAGATTTATTTATTTTTATTTATGTTTTTGGTACTGGAACTGAACTCAGGATCTTCACATCCAGCTATATCCTTAACACTAAAAAATGTTTAATTTTGAGACAGGGTTCCCCTGAGTTGTTGAGTTGCCCAGGCTGGGCTTGAATGGCAGTTCTTCTGCCACAGTCTTTCAAAGTGCTGGGGTTATAGGTGTGCACTACCACACACAGCTGAATAAGTTGAATTTTAATCAAACTGGAAACATTATGCTTCAAAAAGCACCATTAATTAGGTAAAAGGATAATACACAGACTGGGAGAAGATATTTGTAGGAACTATTACAATTAAATAATAAAAAGACAACCCAATTTAAGAATGGGTAGAAGCACTAGGTTGTGAGTTCAATCCTCAGTACAATAAAATAAAATAACATAAATATAGGCAAAGGATCTTAATAAACATACATGTCTCTAAGGAAAGCATGCAAATGGGCAGTGGACACTTGGCAGAGTGCTCAATGTCACTAGTCATTAGTAGAATCAAAGTCCCAGTAAGATACCACTATATGTGCTCTAGGATGTCTGTAATAAAAAGTCTTGGACAAGGATGGAACCCTTGGACACACCAGATGGAATGTAAAAATAGTGCAGCTACTTTGGAAAGCTATTTGGCAGTTCCTTAAACCATTAAGCAGATTTACCATGTGGCCCAGAAATTCCACTCCTATCCAAGAGAATTAAAACATCTATATTTAAAATGTATATAAATGTATATAAATTTATTATTTATGGTAGTCAAAATGGAGACAATCTAAATATTCACCAGCTGATGAGTGGATAAAGAAAACGTGTTATTTGTATGTCGTGAAAATTATTTGGTGATAAAATGGAATGAAGTTCTGATGCATGCTATAGCATGAATAATTAACTTGAAGACATTGTGCTAAGTGAAAGAAACCAGGTGCCAAATAACACACACAGTGTGAATGCACTTATATATCATACTCAGGACACACAATTCCCAAGAGAATGAAAGTAGGTTGGTAGTTCCAGGAACAGAGCGGTGGGCCAGTGGGCAGTGACTGTTAATGGGGGCTAGATTCTTGTTTTGGAATAATGAAAGTGTTCTGGAACTAGAGAGTGAGAATAGTTGCACCTTGTGAGCATAGTAACAACCACGGAATGTTAAAAGAGAGCAAATGAAAGGTTGTACCGCATTCTTTACTGAAAAAATTAAAGTGTTAATATGCCACCCTAGAAAATGGGATCCCTTTTTGTTTTTTGTTGTTTTTTTAATTTGTTTGCTTGCTGTCATCCCTTTCAAAACCACATTTGAAAAGTTGCTTCCTTTTCAGATTTTATGAAGCTGTATCTCTGTGTGTGTGTGTGTGTGGGGGGGGTTGTGGTACTGGTGGTTGAACTTAGGGCTTTGCCACTGAACTGTGTGTTACCAGTTCTGTCAGGTGAAGGTATTACAAGTGCTGCTGTCACAGAGCAGTGGTTCTGCATCAACACTTCATTCAAATTTAATTGGGAAAGCATATTTCGAGTTATTTTAAAAAATGGAAAACGAGGGCTGGGGATTTAGCTCAGCAGCATAAGTGTCTGCCTGGCAAGCACGCGGTCATGAGTTCAATCCCCGGTACCACAAAAAAAAAAAAAAAAAAAAAAGGAAAATGACACAGTACACACGCTCAGGTGTACAAATTTTAATGCACAAGGAATTCCACGTGTTAACTCATTTCTAAATTTTGCAGTTTGTGATCTGTACGTGGAATATACAGTCAGAGAATAGAATGGTAAAAGGGGCTAGGGAAGGAGGTGGAGACTGGGAAAATGCTGGGGAAAGGAGGAAAATTTTGTTAGGTGGAATCCATTCAAGGGATTGATTGTAAGCATGGTTGAAAATTAAGAGAATAAATATTAAGTGTTTTTACCTTTAAGAACAAGAGTGTGAGTGAGGCAGGGTACATTAATCAGCTCCATCTGGCCATCCCACAGTGCACACATGTATTGAAACATCATATGATAGGTCAGAACACAACATTTTTGTCAATTAAAAAGTAAGCAAAATGATAAAAATTTTTATGTAGCCGGGATCCTGGAAATCTTTGTCAGCACATTAAGTTTCCTATTTCATTTTGGGCTCACGCTCATTCCTCAAGGATGTTTTCACAGCCTTTTCCTCCCTAGAAATCTGACAGTGAAAGGGGAGACTTCTGGCTGAAAGAACAATATTTACTGACTTCAAATAGTATCTTTTTCTTGAGGCTCTGTCTCTGAGACTGCCCTGTGCATTCATGAGACTCTCTGGTATGGTGCCCAATATAAATATTTTAGTGGCTCTTTTACCAGTGGGATTTGAGTGGTGATCCTTATCCTCATTTTAATCTTTTTTTTTTCATATGAGACAGCTGAGGTACAACACCCTTATGTATGGGATCTCATGAGAAGCAGGTTTAAATATGGCATGTGTTGTAGATTGCCCTGGATGAAACTTCTGTGGTGACGTGTGTGTAGCAGACGAGGCTGCTGTGGGGTTATGGGAAACATGTATTACAGGGTGTTGGATGGAAAGAGTTAGTGAAAGAATCAAATAAAAATATTATGGAATGCTTAATATGCATAGATATTTAAAACCTGCTAGACCCTAGTGTTCCGAAATTCATGTTTTCCTTCTGTTCCATTCATAGGTGATCATGGAGGAAGCACTTTATTGCCACCAAATGTCACGAATGAATTTCCAGAATATGGGACCATGGAGGAAGGCGGAGAAGGTCTAAGAGCTTCTCTGGAGTTTGATGCAGAGTCTCTGCCATGTTGCCCATCGAGGGAGCAGGGGCTCCATCTTCTTGCTGGCCAAGACTCTCAGCTCCACAGTGTTACAGAAGGACCAAAAAAAATCAGAGAGGCTCCCTCTCAAAGTCACCTCAAGAAACAAAGTTTACAACCCATTAACTCTTTGGTTTCAGCTCTGGAAGCCACAGAAGCCAGAATAGCTTCAGAAACATTACAAGCTACAAAGGTACTGGACAGAGATGCCGTTTCTAGTTTTTCATTTCAGCAGGTAGAAAAAGAGCCAGACACTGCCAGTCATAAAACCCAGAGAACCATCACACCATTCCCTGCTGGCCAAGAAAAACGGTCAAATATACCTCTTGCAACTGAAGAAACGATTGAGGAAAATTTTTATTTGAGCATCCAGAAGGATCTGACTACACTGTTAACTGGAGAAACTCAGCCAGGGCATTCCCAGGTTACTGATAATGGGAGACAGGGGGCTGTCTGTGTGCAGGAGCCGGCTTGTTCTGTGTCCTCCCTGTGGAGCTCAGCGGGGACTTCTCATTCGGCAGGCAGTGTTGGTTTTTTGGATAAGCCGAGATCCGATCTTGGGAGGGAGCACACAGGGGGATGTGATCAAAGTGGTTCCCTGGGACGCCCCAGCCGAGTCAAACATGTGGAATTCCAAGGGGTAGAGATATTGTGGACAGGAGGAGACAAGAGAAAGATCCAGCATTCTACCACAGACCTGGCCACACCGTTGGAAAGGACAGCCTTTCTCAAAACGGAGGAGTTTCCCAGAGCGGTAGGCTATCGCATCTCAGCGGCTGACCCATGCAATTCAGTGAATTTAACAGAGAGTGTTTGCAACGATGCTTGGAATGCTTCCTCAGAGAGGCCTGGCACTACTAGCTCAGGGACATTGTCCCCTGTGCCCCTTGCTGAGAGTGGAGAGGATGAAGTCTTCCTGAAAGAAAACCAACATCTTGAGAAGAAACCTGAGAGGGACAGCGAAAGGTGAGCTCTCAGAGTAGCCACTGGTGATGTCTGGAACATATTCTAGAGAACTGTTGTTTTGTGCTTGCTACAAAAACTCAGCTGACCGCACCGTATTCTTTCCCTGTGTTGTACTCATGGTGGTTCCACTTACCCATGATCAGCAGTGGTTTTAGAACAATCAGTGGAGAATTGGAGGAATAAATAATTTGTAAGTTTTAAACAGCTTCTCTTAGAACATATGGTTGCAGTTGTTCTATTTTACTATTAGTTATTGTGGTCAACATCTTACAATACCTTATTTATAAAGTATCTGCGTAAGAAAAAGCATAGTATATTTAGAGTCTTGAAATGTGTCCCTGCAGTGAGGGGAGGGACTGTTGTACCCTGGATCCTCGCTGTCACAGATTGGCACGGAAGTTATTGTAAGGTAGATCTTTCTTATATTCTAAGATTCTAAGATAGTAAAGCGATCTTTTCATAAAGTTGTCTGTTAGGCTTGGGCCAGGAAAAGGCAGTTTTGGAGAGACAAGGAACACTTAGCTTTGCAGATCCCTTTCTGACGTTTGTTACATTTGGCAGGTTTTGAGTTTTTCACATCATGGTAACTGAAACACTTCCTAACTATTTTTAATAATGTGATAGTATTTGGACTCTACTGACATGTCCCGTGTGGCCATTACTTCCTTAGGCATTTCTTCCGGTTGCACACCCAGGGACCATAGAGCTGCGTGTATGCAGTCTACAGCACAGCCCACTTTCACGTGTGAGCGCAGATTGGGGCTTGCTCATGTTCCATGTTTAGAAGGGATGGCCCAGAAGGTCAGAGTGGAGTCTGAAATTCATCTGCTCCATGGTATTCACATGGGAAGTCCTTCTTCTCACAGTAGCATGTGTTTTGATTTACGGCTGGGACAATAAACTTGACATCATGTGATATTTTCCGGTCTTGCCCTACATTGCTGATGCCACACCGGCTGAGAGCCTGGGACATGGAACCACTTGGCATTTGTTATATTTGGAAGAGCTGACTTGTCTTTCTGCACTCCCTTGGTTGTTATCTGACTGTGAGTGTTCCTTTTGGCTAAGCCCCTTGTGGTGTACTGTACTTCTGTCACCGGACAGGGTCTAAAGAGCTCCCCACAAAGGAGGTGGAGACCGTAACTCAGCCACCTCATGGGTTTTTGATTCTCATCAGAGAAAAGGAATTTCAGGACTCACTAGTAAAAAGCTTAGAAAACATTTATTAGGAAAGCTAAAGAGTTCTGATACTCAAAGGGAAGAAGTGTATATGGTCTGGGGTTGGAAATGTAGATGTTCTTAAAGGTATCGTCTAGTTGGATTATGGAAATAGATAATCTAGTGTCCTGCGGTTGTAGGTTTGATTTGGTTTGGTTTTTGTACTGAGATTAAACCAGGACCTCCACATGGAGATACACTCTCAGCCCTTTTTATTTTAAGGAAGGGTCTTACTAGGTCTTACCAAGTCACTAAATTGCCCAGACTGAATGTAGACATGCAGTCCTCTTGCCTCGACCGCCCAGAGTGCTGTGCTGGGATTACAGGCATGTGCCAGCGTGCCGGCCTAATCTCCTTTCTACCTTTGTTTTTCCTGTCCTGCCTCTCTTGGAAGGTGTGCCATCTTTCTTCTGTCGGTCCTCATGACCCCATGCTATATTTTATATGAGAGGTGATCTGTGTGAAAGCTGAAGTGTGTTTTGTCTTGTTTTTTGTTCCATAGGAGGAAATGCCTTTTCTTCTACAACCACCAAGTCTCCTGAGATGACTGTCAGGATCTTCCTCCTTCCCTCGCCCCTGACATAAACCCTCCAGACTTTCCTCAAAAGCATTCTTGTTATGTGACATGTGGCTGTTTATATTCCCACCGGAATATGCACTTTAGCTGTTGTTTAGATTATGAATTTATTCCTCCTTCCCCTATCCTTGTCTTCCTTTCTTTCTAAAGGTTTTTCATTTGTTTATTCTGCCTTTGACTGTGATAGATATTTGAGATAAAGAAAGGCATACTGAAGTAGATAGGGCCCATGGTGGTCACCGTCCTCATGGAATTTACTGCTGAAGAGAAAACTTTGCCCACATTCATTAATATCGGATCCTAGATAGTGTGAGGCACCTTAAAGGCAAAAAATGGAGACGTATTAGAAAGCAGAATTTGAATGCAAGAGGAGGGGCTAATTCAGTTGATGGTGTGGGTGAGGCCTTTCTGTGGAAATGGCAATTAAGCTGAAATTTGAAAAATGCATAAGAGCCAGGCAGAGAATGGGGAAGAAAGGTCCACTTGAGAATGTTCCATTTTATTCTGGGAGCAATGGGAAGCTAATGGGAGGTGAAAATCCAGAGTATTATTTAGTAAAAGATGGATGTTCAGTGATTTAAGATGAACAGAGACAAATGCATTTGTTTGCATATGGGTTCTGGTATACCTAGGCATTCAAATTACTTATACTTAATAGATGATGCTATTTCTGTTTTATTTCTATTTCTAGGAATCAGAGGCTCAGAAAGGTTGAACAAAGTTGCCTTGAGTGACGCAGCATCCTGATACTATCAAAATTTAGCTCCAGGTTTTTCTAACTCTGCCTCTTGCTCTTCCCTCTATCTCCCAGGTTTTCATCTTTACTTAGTTATCCTAATGTTCACTTTTACTGTTTAAAAAAACATATTGCGTATTAATGTCTCACATTTATATGCCAGAATTAACACTCCATCCACATATATGAACTTGTAAGTTGTTTCTCGCTTCCCTGAGTTGCAGATAGCCTTTAATCAGGCTGTCTGTTTTAGGGTCAGGTATTGGCTGTCCAAGTTTTGGACCTTAATTCTGCAGTGTGGCTTCACTGCCAGCAGAGGGCAGCTCTTGGATTCTGTTGTGTCACTCTCTCGGGGGCACTTGGTCTTAAATCAGAAAAGTATGAATAACCCATGAAAATTTAGTGTATTTTTACTGAAAGTTTACCATGTAAAGTTTTCAAGATGTGTTTATCTGCTTCTGTTATAATTTTTTTGAGGTACTAGGGGTTGAATTCACAGAAGGCTACCTTCCCAGCCCTTTTTTATTTTGAGACAGAATCTTGCTACTTGTAAATTGCTAATATAACCAGGCTGGGCTTGAATTTGTAATCCTCCGGTCTCAGCTTCCCAGAGTGTCGGGCTTACAGGTGTGCACACTGGGCTGCTTTTGTTATAATTGAGAATGTTGGTAGCTGTATGTAATGAGTTTATGGGATACAGCTGATTAAAATGAGTAGTTAATGTTTTCTTCTAATCCTATTCATTGGACTAGATATATTCACATTCTAGAAAACTAGTTTGAAACTTTGTTAAATTACTTACATGAGAATAACACATGTGCTAAGAAGTTTTTCAAACCATATGTGTTTCACATCATCCTAGCCAAATAGGTTAAGATATAATCGCAGCAAGTGTGAGTTACACCTACAGTGCATAATCTTTTTATATGGTTGAAGGGAGAAACTAATAAGAAAAACAATAACAGTAGTAAAATTCTTTACTCTTAATTTCTTTCCAGGATCCTAGAGGAAGAAGACCACCTCAGGGGAGGAGATGATGACATTCTCGGGACTGGATATACAGAGGACTCCACTGATGTGTATAGCTCCCAATTTGAGACCATTTTGGACAACACTTCTTTATATTACAGTGCAGAGTCATTGGAGACATTATACTCAGAGCCTGATAGCTACTTTAGCTTTGAAATGCCCCTTACTCCAATGATACAACAGCGCATCAAAGAAGGTGGCCAGTTCTTAGACAGGACTTCCACAAGAGGACATCAGGACATCCTGAGTGTCTCATCAGATGGAGGCATAGTGATGGGCTATTCCAGTGGGATCACCAATGGACTGAATGATGCCAGTGACTCCATCTACTCAAAAGGCTCTCCAGAGATTGCCTTTTGGGGAAGGTACTATTACCATTCTTACCAGTTACACGGTGATGGTTTTTGTAGCATTGTCTTTGGGAAATCTGTGTGGAAAATATTTATCATTTGGCCAGTTTCTGTGGATATAAACAAACGATGTAAGTAAGAAGTCCCTTGGGCTTTAAAGGCAAGCAGAGTTTGCCTCAGTGGTTTGCCAAATCAGCAAGCTGTGAGCATTCTGTGCTGTAGTATTTACTGGCTTGCCATATGTGAATGGATACTGAACAAATTCTTGGGGGTGATAGTTGTAAGTTCCAGCAGTGCAGCTGTGATGGTACTGGTGTATTCTGTTAAAAGAACTTAATCCTCATACTGAGACTGGTTGATGACGTGGAACAGGTTATTTGATTAGTCCAGAGACGCCTTCGTTACAAACTGAGGATGTTGCATTCAAAGGTCACCAGTTCTTTTCCAGCCTTTCCCCTGAGGGTCCTTGTGTGTTTGTCTGGTTGTCTTCTTGTTCCTGAGGCCGAGGGGAAGGATCTGATATGAACGCCTGATAAAGCACCGCATTGGCAAGGCTTCACACACTTACTTTCTCTAAGATTTAAGTCTCTCTGGGAGATAGTGACAATCACCTGGGTCACAGGGCCATACCTGTCATTTAGTAATTCCTCATGTGTTTGTGGATTATGTAGTGTTTCATTTTTTCTTGCCTGTCATCTTCAGGTCATCTACCTGACATTTAGCCTCTCCATCCATGAGCAGAGGATGCTAAACTTTGTAACTTTGTAAGCTTCACGAATTTAGTTTGTTCTATTTTCCCTGAGTGTGTGTGTGGTGAAAGGAAGGTCACTTGGGGATAAACTATTTTAAAGCTGCCTGAAAAAAGGAAGTGCATCCTTTCTTTTAAAGACAGTGTTCATATTACAGGTTTCCAGCAAATGATTCTTTTTGAATAGTCCACCCTGTGTTTGTATTTTTTATAACAAGTGTATAGGTCTCTAGTTCAGTTGGATGAACAGACTTAAGAGACGCACATTATAACAATGGAGGCCTGCGTTTCCATGTGCAGTGGGTGTTGGCTCTTAGTTGTCTTAGTGGGTCACAGTGGGATAATGAAAAGAACATAGGATCTCAAAAGCACAATGCTTTGCTCTGAATTACTTGGACAAGCCACTTATTCTGTCAGAAATGTGATGCGTTTATTTAATGATACCCAGTGTGCTACATGGCAGGGGATTTAAAGGGTTGCTGTACAGTTGGAAGCAGGGAGTGCAGTGCTTGGAGTAAAATCAGAGGAGCTTGAGTGAATGTTTGGATCTGAGCTGGTTGCCTGGCAGGTCCACAGTTTGATTTCCTGCTCCTCTGAGAGGGATGTGACTGCAAGTGGAGGGTGGCCCTGAAGGGAGGGGGTCCCTGTCTGGGGACACCCCTGACCCTGAGAGGGGACATTCTGCATTAGAGTGTGCCACCTTAGTCCTTTACCTTCCTCATCATCCCTGGTGACTGTAAATTGTAATAAAATGCTATAGGACAGGTTTGTAACTAATTTCATTGCAGTTTCCACCTGACTTTCTGCGGGGAGTGAAGGTTGTTTATATCAGAGGCCAAAACAGGTTGGGGCACTGAGGAGGTTTTGGCCGCAGGGAAGGTGTGTCAGGAAGAGAAGAGGTGAGCCTTGCACAGTGAGTCAGAACAGGAAGGGAGGAGGTTAAAGGTTCCTTAGATGTCTGGCTTATGCAGCCTGTTTGAGAAGTACTCATCATTTCAGCGACATAGGTGCCATCATTAGTATGGACAGAGTCACAGGGAGAGAATATTGGAGCAGATACAAAATTTTAGCACCTGGCACTTAGCTGCTTCGCTTGTGGGCTCAAATTAAGATAGTGTGTAGTGCTAGAAGACCCAATCCTAGTACCAAATGAGCAGCGTCTTAGAGATGAGCCAGCCTGGCTTCTTTCCCAGCCCCCTAAGCTCCTCCTACAGGTCTGTCTTTTTTTCTTTCTTTCTTTCTTTCTTTCTTTCTTTCTTTCTTTCTTTCTTTCTTTCTCTCTCTCTCTCTCTCTCTCTCTCTCTCTCTCTCTCTCTCTCTCTCTCTCTCTCTCTCGTCTTTTGAGACAGGGTCTCACTATGCAGTTCAGACTGGCCTTGAACTTACTTTGTAGCCCAGGCTGGTCTCAAACTCACAGTGATCCTCCTGCCTCAGCCTCCCCAGTGCTGGGATTACAGGGGTGCACCACCACGCTCGGCTCGTTCAGGGTTTCTGACTGGTGGTCCTTCTACACTTCGACAAGCACTGCCCATGACATAGACAGCACAGCTGGACAGGGCACATGGGGGTTTTGTGTTCTTTGAGCTACTAAGTGGTTATAGGAGAAGGAAGTTTTATTTTATATGTACATATTTTATGATATACATTTAGGGTTAAAAAAAGGAGGTGACAAGTTTAATAATTAAGAAGTTTTAAAGAACTGGAAAACTTTTGTATTTTTCTTTAGCTCCTTCTGTTTTCTTGATGCTTTGGAGAAGTCACACTAGCAAGGGCATTGTGTTGGCATTGTGATCTGAAGAAGGATGACACTGTACAGCTCAAAGGGGCCTCAGATAACTTTATCCTGTAATAGAGTCCCTGTGTCCCACCTCAGGAATTATCCAAAACCACGTGAACTTCCAGTGACAGACTCTTACTCAGATTCCAGTCTCCTGACTCCTAGTGCCTAGTATTTTGTATTAATAGTCTTTCTTTCGATCTGGTTCCTCTCATGCTGTGTGTCTATGGAGGCAGAAGGCT